>LQRL01059608.1:0-33926 GCA_001703475.1 Hydroides elegans
AAGAATAACAACACTAAGGGACTCAATGTTGGACTCAAATTGAAGCGCCTGAAATGCAAGTGTATATTTCGAAATTGTTTTATTCAGTTTGGTCCGATTTCGCGCACGCAATATATTCCTAATTTTTACTGTTTTTGTTGATATTTTTAGAACGAATAGGCATTGTGACTCGACGTTGGGATCAAATTGCAGATCTTGACCTGAAGATGTATTGTTTGATATTTTCAACCAAATTTCGTTAAAAACAAACTAGAATACTTAGTAAGACTGCATTTACACGACATGAAACTAGCATTCAAACCAAGCTTCAAGCCAATTAAGGTCGTGACGGCAGCTTGGCGTGTAAGGCATGCATTCTATTCATTACATAACTATATACTCACAGCGTGGCAATCACTTTTTTCTCAATAAAAACAAATTAGTTCTGCGTGGCAACTTATCACAACTTATATTTAGTACATATCCATCTTATTTTGATTGTTTGTTATTTGCAATTTTTGTCAGCAATGCAATTTGTCTTAGATCCTAGTATGAAAAAGAATTGCTTAATTGGCTTCTCGACCTTAAGTGGTTTGAAGCTCAATTTGAAGTTAAGTCTGATTCCGCGTAAGTGCAGTCTAAATCCATGGACAAAATACATGACAGGCGTATTCCGGATGTCTCAATATGGAACATCATCAAGACTTCGTCAAATAAAATTAAACGTCATTAATGAGACGTATGTTTAACCTCGTGGCGGCACCATATTAATGTAATGGGCGTAAACTACGTAATTAAGACGTGTTAAGGAGGGCTTTTGCCATATGCGTTACGTCAGAAACAGCCATTCTAAAATATCCCTAGACGGATCACCTAATTACCTCGTATCTAAGGAATTTTACGTACGTCCTTTGTTTATCAGCTAACTACGACTATTCGACGTATGTAAATTATGTCTGACAAACTTTCATAAGGTCCCCTAGATGAACTAAATATAAAGTTTGGTTGTGGCGTTTAAAGTACGTGATTAGGACGTCGCTTTGCCTAGTGGGACATATTAAATATGAATATAACTAATTACCTTAATGTATATTATAAAAGTAAAATAATTATATATGCTAGTTTACATATAGTTATTACGAATCACATGCTTGTTTGCTGAATATAATCGAAATCAAGATGTGAAATCAATACATATGCATATATCATATTATAATTTAAGGTCAATAATCGATCGATCAATATTAAAACCTTGGTGAACCAGTGGCAGCCCGGAAAGACTGACTGCAAACCCTGCTAAATGCGAGGCTGATAAGCCTGGAAAGACAGGCAAATGGCAACATGATAGGTCGGCACCCAAATATGCCATGAAAAACACAGCTACATCCACAGAAACAGGCAAATATACCCAGGCCGACCCGAGAGGAGGAAATAATGCGTCGATCAACAATGTGGATTACACGATGACGACACATGAACAGCAAAGGCCGTCTGTGTGTGAATGTGGAAAAATATGCAAGAACAAGAAGGACCTACGAATACACCAAGGAAAGATGAAATGCCAGGAAAGACACCGGCAACGCACAGCTCGTCCTGCCAATTAGGCGGAGGAGAATCAGAGCCAGGATGCGAACCCCCGGATCTCCGTGCTGAGGTACAAGATGAACAGAGGTTGAGAATTTTTTTGCATTTTACATTGAAAGCAGAAATAGAAAACAACATAAACATAGTGTACAATGTCAGTAAAGAAAGATTGGGAGTGATGGAAAGAAGAAAAGAAGGGCAAAGACCAATATTTTTGAAGTGCAGAAATAAGAAGAAGACAGAGATAAGAAGGGACCTCAAGACACTGTATGCGCAGTGGAGGAATATAGAGATACATACAATAGACGTGCTTCGAGATGGATTGCGGAAAAAATTGAAGAACATGGCAAATGCAGAGTGAATGAGAAAGAACAGAATGAGGAATTGGAAAGAGAAAAAAAGTTCATATCAAATCCCATCCAGTACACCCGAAAACTGCTCGGAAAGACACGTAGTTGAAACTGAAGTCACACATGATGAGGTAGAGAAGTACTTACAATATGTACACAGTAACCCAAAGCGAGAAAAATTGCCCAGAGATATACCACGAATAGAACAACCAAATGAGTCAATGCGAGCCTTTGATCTTACCAAATTGAGTCTATCAGATATCCAGCAAGTCGTAGCAAAGTCAAAGTAGAAATCGGCACCAGGACCGAGCGGCATCTCTTATTTTGTGTTCAAAACGTTAATCAAGATGCTCAACAAACTGATGAAAACGGTATGGAAGAAGGAAGTAGTTCCCGAATGATTGATCAGTGCGGGGGATGCTTTCTGCCCCACGAGTTGAACTCAGAAGGAGTATATCAATTCCTCGCTTCAAGACATAGAAAGAAATATACTGTTTTCAGTATTAGCCAGGCTATTCACATAATACATGGTAGCAAACAAATATATAGACACATCAGTACTAAAAGGCGGTGGCAAAAGACAAGCTGGATGCTGGGAACACAACAGTATGATTACACTGACATATATACCGTTTTAATCACAACAAACTGATGAAAACGGTCTGGAAGATGGAAGTAGTTCCCGAATGATTGACCAGGGCGGGGAATGCTTTTTGCCCAAAGAGTTGAACTCAGAAGGAATGTATCAATTCCTCGCTCCTAGACATCGAAAGAAGTATACTGTTTTCAATCTTAGCCAGGCTATTCACATAACACATGGTAGCAAACAAATATATAGACACATCAGTACTTAAAGGCGGTGGCAAAGGACAAGCTGGATGCTGGGAACACAACATCATGATAACACTGCCAACAAGACAACAAGACAACACAAGGGGGTCATCAAGTTGCTATGGTTGGACTTTGCAAATGCATATGGGTCAGTACCACATGCTTTAGTGAAAAAAGCCCTCAAGCGGTACCATACAGCCGCCAAAAAACAGAACATTATAGCAAGATACTTCGACATAGTAAAATTTTGTTTCACAGTGAATGATGTCACAACACAATGGCAAAACCTCGAAGTAGGAATTATTACAGGCTGTGCTATATCGGGCATTGTCTTCTTGACAGCAACGCAGTTAATAAACCGCGGCCCGAAAAGCGAAAACGCCAAAAACTCCAAAACGGTGAGCGGCAGCAACCGTTAAAGGCATTCATGGATGATCTAACAGTACGCACCCAGATACCATAAGCAGTACGATTGGTGTAGTCAGGCTGAAACAACTTGTAAAGTGGGCAAAGTTGGCATTCAAGGCGAGAAAGTGCAGGAGTTTGGTCATCAAGAAAGGGACAATCGAAAAGCTAAATATCTTCGAGACGCAAGGAGAAAATATACCATTGGTCAGCGAAGAACCTGTCTAGTGCCTGGGAACGTGGTACGATGGTAGTCTACGTGTCACCAAAAGATGCGCGCAAACCAGTTCAACAGCTTCAAGAATAACTAAACCTGATCGAGTAGAAAAGCATACCCGGAAGATATAAGGCGTGGTGCTTCCAGTGTGGGATAATGCCAAGACTCACCTGGCCACTACTTATGTACGATATACTAATGAGCACAATCGAAACGCTAGAGCGGACAGCGAGGAGATACCTCCGAAAATGGCTGGGCATGCCGCCCAGCTTCTCTGAAGTGGGTTCGTTCTCCAAAACAAGCAGTCTAAAATAAGCAATGTCCTCCATAATTGAGGAATACCAAGTCGGGAAAATATAAGGTAAGATGCAGTTGCAGTTGCAGAGTCTAAAGACGAAACCGTTGCAAGAATCAGCGATAGCAGAAAATGGTCAGTACAAAAGAGCATTGAGGACGCCAAAAGCCGGGTCAGAATGAATGATCTAAATTGCACGGTCAGACAGGCACAAAAGGGCATTGAGGTCACGGACAGGGCAAGATGATAAGAAACAAGTGGCATAGAAAGAACTGAGTTAGTACTGCACTGCATGAGGTTAGAGTGCACAAAGAAGACGGAAGGAAAGTCAAAGCGGTTGCATTGTCAGCTAAGGGCGCAATGGAAAGCTGTTACAAGATGTTACAATGGGAAGATGTTACAAGAACATAAATTGGGCTGAGGATTGAGGCGCTGATGCTGTAATTTCCGTTGAAAGGCATCTTTAAAGTACTGCAAACATCAGTGAACCTCGAGCGCAGAGGACAACCGATTTATACTGTGCTATAAAAGAGCATCCTTAGAACATATTATCTCATGTTGCAATGTGTCATTAGCACAGGGGCGGTTCAGATGGAGGGATGACACGGTGTTGGGCGAAATTGAAGATTTCGGAAGGTAAATTCGCGAAGCAGAAGAAACGAAACCGAGAGGGCTTCAGGTGATACGGCACATAAAAGAAAGGCAGAAACCAATCGAATCAGTAAAGGAACTTACAGAGGTCCTAACCACAGCAAACGACTGGCAAATACATGTGGACCTGAACAAGAGGTTTATATTCCCACAAGAAATATATGCCATTAGCCTGAGACCGGATATCGTTATATTGTCCTGTGAAACATAACATATTGTGATTGCAGAACTGACAGTACCGTTGGAAGATCGAGCGGAGGTAGCCAACGAACGGAAGCGAGCAAAGTACGATGCACTCAGAGGAGAAGGTAAGGAACGAGGCTATACAGCGTATTCCCTACCAATAGAGATTCGCTGTAGAGTATTCGTGTGCAAATCAGTGCGACAATGAGCAAACTACAAACAGGAGACGAATGATACAACAAAAAAAGAGTTACCCATGAGTTAGCGAGGAAGATTGAAGGTCACCACCGCGATGAAACTGCTCCCCTTACGGAAGCGACGGCCTAGCTAGTCGTCGTGGCTCTCCTTCCAACTGGTCAGAAGGTTAAGGGGCAAAACCGAAACGAGGCACGGACCTTCTCCGATGATTCAATGCAGCGAGTACATTCATTCACTGTGAGATGATTATATATAATAACAACTTTGAATGGGATTCAACAGTGTTGGATGTCTAGATGCAAAGCCGGGATACATGGGTTGGATAGGATGATTGTTCTTCAATTAGTTGGATTATTTGGATCGTTTTTTCCACATAACCTTTTTTTCGCAGTTTACCCCTACTAATTAGTTTGTTTGCATTCAAACCAAAGTTCTTGCAACAGTATAATATCTGATATTCCACAATTATCATTCTTATATTATTTTTTTTTTAAACTACACACATTATTTCAGTGTCAACATTAAATTTTTCCGAAAAAAAACATGTAAAACGTTTGTTTTATAATGTTAAAGTTTATGTTGAATTAATTAAACTTTGCTCGTCCCGATAATTGTTCGGGTGAAGCTTTATATAGTTATTATCCTTTATTATGATCTTAATTAATCTTAAAAGAGTGCACATTCTGAAAACACTACTTGTCTATTTTATAGAGCATTGTTCGATCGAAAACCATAGTGCTCTATTACACTCAGTCTAGGTATTGGTTAGAAATGTAATATCTTCTCTTTATTTATTTTAATAAGACAATATAATAGGTTGCCATTTTACGTATATTTGGCAAAAAAATATTCACCGTGAATTAATGTGGAAGACTCTTGTTTTATTATTAATTACTTAGTTATGCCTCTATATGTGCATATGTATGTTAATAGGGTACTGCGAGATAACCATAAATAAAATATAATTTAGACACGTATGATTAATAGAACTCTATTCTATTTGTGTTTGAAAACGTCAAACATCATCCATTTATCTGCATGATTCTATTGTTTATCAGTCGCATCCACTTTTGTTTACAAAAATGTAAATGATATTTAGAGTTCACATTTTCAACAGTTATTAAAATAAATATCAATTAAATATAAAACATAACTAGATGGAAAATTGCCGCGTGTTTGCCTGGATTTACTGTCAAGCAAGTTCCAAGATTGCAAAAAGGAATAATCATATGCGATTGAAAAATCAACATGACAAATCAGGAATAATGGAATTTAGAATATGTATAAAACTTCAGTATTCGATTATGAACTGTCCTGTTTGTTTATGATTACTTTTTGCTTTTTACTTCTATTTCAGCATGTATATCTATTCAACCCATTTGCGGACACACTTTAACTGATATGACATTTCTTGACACTTGTTTTGATTGATTTATGTCATCTTATACATTTGGTAAATTTGATAATGTCGATCAATGACCACGTATTATAAACAATAGATAAACCTTATTAACGGACATGTGATATCGGAAAGAAAATATATTTAATTCAACATTATTACTTAATATATGCGTTTTATCTACCTAATCTGAACCAAAAGGAGTACTTCAGAGAGTCCTCGACCGCAACAACCTAAGTACCTTTTTCTCTATACAAAATAAATAAGTGTAACACAAATATGCATATACACACTAACTCCATTGTCCCGAGTGTTACATGTTAAAGACGCAATTTTATATAAAATTCATTGCATATAATTGCCATCTTAATTTATTTACTATGATTGGGATATAGTATTTGTGTGTATTATCTTTAAGCATATACATAAGCATACTAGACAATCAGACTAGGATATCATTTTTTAACAATAAATTAGGATATGGTACTGACAATATCTTTAGTTGATACAAAAAGATTAACATGGACAAATATCTACAAACGCGTGCACAATCAATTAAAACCCGTCAAAAATAGAAACATATATGTTTGTCGCAGTGTAAATGATCTCGTTATGTTTGAGAATTTTCAAGCAACTTATGCAAATATACGATAGTCTATGCATAAATTTAATCAAGTCATCTTACAAAAGCAGGCAAAGCTTGATTGGTGTTTGGACAAAACAATACATCAGTATGTGATGATAGGAAAAAGGGTATCCAGAATTCATAGAATCGATAGACCGTTTCAATTGCTCTCTCACATTAGTTTACTTCAAGTTTTCAAAATACAGTAATTACTTGAATAGCTCCCGGTGGAGTTTTTTTAAATGGTCACTTTAGGACGAGTTACTCTATGCGAGGGAATTATTCGAGGTGGGGATTTATTTCTTTACAGCAATATTTTTTTTCCGAGAAAATAAAACATTTATTGGGTAGAATTTCAAGCATTTCTCATTTGCATTTTTATAGGGACTAGTTTGTGAAATTAGAGATCCGATTCAGAATAATGAAAATATGCAATAGGTGCTCTCATGTTGAGCTACCAATTAGCCTTATTTATCTGGGTAACTTTTATCATGAATTGATAGCACATAAATTGTATTTGTTTAATTTACCAGTAATAGACATCAGCGATCTATCCGGTAATAAAGTATATGTTCTTGATCTAACTCTACATATACTGGATATATTCGCTCCACTCCGAGTCAGTTGTTGTTTGGAGGATGGGGAGCTATTCGAGGGGGTAGTTACTTAATATTCTAAGGTTTCAGAGGGGAATTTATTTAAGGGAGGGGGATTATTAGGCTGGGGAGTTATTCAAGTAAATACAGTTAGTGAACGTTTATCGGAATATTTCTACTTATTATTAATAGTGTGATAGGCCTGGTCTAATAAAAAAATCCGGAATGTTGCGTGTAAAACTCACAAATATACTTTATAAAAACAATTTATCGTTTTGTAAACTAGTTGGTGTGGTAGAGACAACGAGTTGTCATATATTCATAGTTTTGACCTAATGATTCGAATAATACTTTCATTAAGGAATGATTATAATGATTTTTTTGAAAATAGTAAATACTGTACAAACTTAGGCTTTTAAATATCCTTTTATTTTTGACGGATTGTTAATGATAAGGATGATAATATCCGTGTGAAAAAAATAAACAGTTCTATTGAGTTACTTCAAATACTCACATGAAGTCACATGATTGCCGAAGTCTCCTTGTATGATGCATACGTGATGTTGCACAAAGCCACAAACCGCTAAAAATTGTGATTATGAATCAATTAATCTTGTTATATGATTCGTGAGCAATAGTACAGGATTGCAATTGATTTTACCCAACACTAATAATAAACACTAATTGATAACCCTGACTGATTATAAGGATAGTTTATCATGACACAGGGAGCTTCTGCTACATGGCACACGTGAAGGAATGAATGTATGATATATATTGCTCATAAAGCAATTTATGAAAAAAGATACATCCAATGTCCAGTGTGCAGATTTCGAAAGTTATAGTTGTAGTAATATTATCCTGGTAATCTACTACCAAAAAATATATTATTTGGAATAATTATCAAATATAATTATATAAACGGTGCAATATAACATTATTTTGTTTTTCATAAGTAAAAGCCCTGAATAAAAAAAAGTGTCAAACAAAATACGTACCAAACTGTGTCCTTGCGGTGCCGTGTTATTTGTTGCCTTTACTGCCGATTGTCTGTAAAAAGGCGAAAACTGTAAACAAGTGTTATATATAAATCATTAAAATTATGATTATATTCAATTTTTAACAATAATCAATTTATGAAATGTCAATGTTATGAATTCGTTCACTGAATTGTACGAACTTTAAATCAGTGATGCTCTAATAAGATCAAATTTCAATTTTCAGAAACATGTTTTATTGTATTTTGTATTAGCATAAGTGGTATAAAATATAGAAAATTTTTTAGCATATATCAATCTAACGCGTTGAAACCAGCATAAAAAGCACATATGCTTTACTTAGCCGTTAAGATTTTGATTTATTATCGCTTAATTATTTTATATTATAAAATGGATTCAAATGAATATATTTCTAAATCTACATTATAACACACGCATATTTTGATTTAACGTCCAGGCGTAAAAATCATTACAATCACTAAACTGTATACAAAACGCTGTTTTTCAATAGAAATCGAAATACATTGACATCCTTATCAGAGCACTTTGTTTGTACCGTCTGAAGAAACATATTTCTAGAAATGTTGCATAGATAACTAACATATTTTTTCAGTATAATCTTGAGTTGTTCTTTAATTATTTGAAATATATATACGAATAAAATTGAATGAGTATTTCGTATCTTTTTGAAGAATCCATTTATATTTCGGTTGAAATCGCAATATACTGCTGGTAACATCTACAGTCATTTGCAAAAACCTAGTAACTAGCAAAATGTGAATAATTGAGTTTTGGGTTGATTTTAAGTTACTAGATTATTGCTCATAATGTCAAGTATGCTTCTTTCTCATGAATGAAATTATATTGTAGGATAACACCCTAAATATCTCTAAAATACTTCAACGGAAATGTAAATAACTTACCTTATTTCAATGTTGGTAATTGTATCTCTTACATTTTGCGTTTCCGAGATAGATTAATTATCTATTGAAAACGCCTCCCGTCAGACATTTTATATCAGTTTCTGACGTAATAGAAACATCATGTGATTAAAGTTTTGTGAAAACCTATATGAACTGAAGTAGCACTTTGATTAAAAAGGAAGGTTATGAGGTAACATTATTATCGTTTTGCAGGAAATGTGTGCCTTGCAATTTGTAGTCCAACGCGTTCAAATTAGTTTATGTATATCATATATATACTAAATACTTTGTAAATTGTGATATCATTCTATAAAATATCATAGATCATGTTTTATACGGTTAAATGAAGTAAAAGGTTTATTCTTAGGAAAATAAATGATTAAGATGTATATCTGAACTTAAATTCTTAATCTTAAACTTATACATCATATACAACAAAAGGTGAATCGTGAACGTTACTTTACATTATCTTTATATCTTTTATGTCTTTGATTTATGAGAATAATTTAAAATGTCATTATTGTTATCTTTTAAAATATATAGATCCTATTTTGGTGTCCCTGCTAAAGTATACCACAAGGATTATTTTCATATATGGCTGAGTTAGAAAATGTAAGTATTTTTAAGACAAGTATTATCAGTGTCACATTTTATCAACAGGAATTCCTAAAGAGCATTTTCATATAACACTTGTCATTTATTGGAAGTGTTTCTGAGAAATGGAACGGCTAAAATCCATAGTGTGTTACATTGTGACCGTACCATCCCAATATAGAATATTAATTTGGTACTTGTGCGTATTCCAGCATTTCAGCCTTCACTCATATTACAAATAAGATAGATTGAGTGCCAATAATTAAACGGGTAAAGAAAACTTGACAAGCTAATTAAATCTGAATGACAATTTGTTGCAGAAAAAAATAACTATTTTCGAACTTGCAAAGAGTCAATGATAATTATTCAGCAACGACATTGGCTTCCGAAACATCAATAACCCTTTGTCATATTGATGGATCTAAGTCTAGGTTGGAATAATTTGATTTGCTACACAATTTGCTCTACATTTGCAACTCTCAAAATGCATAATAGGTAAATATTAACACATAAGCTAATTACCAATTCAAAAGATATGATATAAGCAATTTAGCAATATTGTTATATATTTGAGATAGAAAACAGGGTATAATACTTAACTAGATATATATTTGCGTCTGAACATCTGCTATCGACGTCAAAAAATGATTGATTATTGTTGAAACTTTCTGAATTTAAATCTTATATTATTTGCCGGTTAATATTGATTACCTCGATCTGGATATATTGACAAAAGTTTTGCGAACCAGTTAGTCCCCCTACACAGGACCAGGTTCATTAATACAATTAACAATTGTATGTAAGGTTGCATTTACGACGTTAGGACAAATAAGTCAGGAGGACTCATCATCTAGCATATCAAGTGTTTTTGTCTCATATCAGCTGTCTTCATTTTGGCACAAACAACTAGTGGTGTGTTGGTTGTGGTGCGTGGTGCACTTACACGCTTGTTTCAGTTTTTGCAATTGTCGCATTTGAAGGTTACCCAATAGTTATACATAAGAAGCATTTAAAGTAAGTCATATGATCGAATGTGTCGATTATGCATTAATTAACTTATTTTTTTTTATAAAATGTACATCACGGTCTTCAGAGCATTGCTTCTTATTGTAACATCGCAAAAAATACATCATCAAACAAATAGAAAATAAAGCCAATGAAACCAATCGGCAATTGTCGTTCATTATACGTCACTTTCAACTTGATTATGAGGTTTGATCTAAATATCAAATTGCAGTTTCCCAGTCTCCGTCTTTTACGCTCATGCAGCTGCAAATAGGAACGTACTCTAGACGTCGGGTATAAAGTAGAAAATGACACAATCAATGTCGTTGTCATGGCTTTGCATATGATTTCGAGAAGTCGCTATTTTTACGATAAAAAGAAATAAAAACCTATTTTATGCGACAAACAATCGACCGTGCTCTTATACCCAAATACAGTTCGCAAGAAAATCAAAATTAGTTTAGTTTTAAAAAGTCTAACAGCGCTTTTGTAAAATCCTATGTAAAACGGGATGCATGCCATTTAATGTTTCGGTGTTTTTGTGAAATTAGTCAAATTAAGTTGCTAAAAGATAGGAGCATATTATAGGAAGTGTATATTACACTCGATAATGAACTAAATTGTTAAGAATGCGTATGATAGCCTGTTATCCAGTTTTTGACATCTGAAATAAAGCGCGAGGCCATATCAACAGATCACGTCTATTATATAGCATGTTGATACCATGTCTAAACATCACACACCGCGTTTCATAAAAAAACATGAACAGCAATTATAAATAAATGATTTTGACATTTGTTTCTCATTATGGACGGTCCAAGTACAGTGAGCCACATCTTGCACGGCTGTATTTTATTCTTATAACTCAATCTTAAGATTGAATATTTTTAGTCCTGGTGGTTAAGCCGTCAATGGACATAACCTTACCTTCAATTCAAATTGAAACATATAATTGAATGATAAAAATTTTTGCCTTTATTTACACAATTTCCAGTCTATAATTCGGGATATGGAAACTGAAACAAGAACTTCCAAGATATTGCCTTTTGACATTCAAGCATTTTCTGTGTGTTTCTTTTGTCTTCTCAATACAGTTTTTGATAAATATGAAATGCATGGGATCAATTAAGCATATATCTGCATACATTGCTTCAATATGTTTTAAGTTTATATGTGCATGTAAATCTATTTAATTTATATTCTTGTGCATAAAAAAATATAACCGTGAACTAAGGTACAGAATTTAGAATTTCAATATAATTGTGTATAAAAATATGCCTTCAATTGGATTATTACGTCATAATCACATGGTTAACGCATAGGCAACATCAAGGGCTATTCGTTTCTATTCAAATGGTAAAAAATACCAGCCCTAACTTTTATCTTATTATCTTAGCAATGATAAGCACAGCTGAAATACTTAAGATCCGCAAAAAATATATATAATGTTTTACTGATATCGGTCAACAAGTCGCTTAGGAGTAGGGTGCAAATAAATCCAAGACTTGTTTAGCAAGATGTATTTGAACTCGATTATCTAACAAACAAGATCATTGAAAACACGATTTGAAAAATATATCATCATATGATCATTACTCATGGCCATTATTATAATGCTTAATCCAAATACTTGACTTACTTGACTTATGGGCTTACTTTTCTCCGGATCTTCGCTCTCTCCATGACTTCTCTCCGCCAGTCTAGCCTTTTGGACGCCCTGCGTCCTGCCGTCGCCAGTGATAGGTCAGTAGCCTCTGGAATTTGGGTGCACCATTTTTTTGGCGGTTGGCCTCGTGGTCTCGGATTGGGGAAGTCGGGGTGATACGCACGGGCCACGTACGAAACTCCCTGCAGGTCTTCAGGCCACATGGCCAAACCACTTGAGCCTGTTGGTTTTGATATTATCTGTAATTGTCGTGTTCATATGCAAGGCCGTTCTCACTGTTTCGTTTCTGACTCGGTCGCGCAGCTTCACACCGGAGATGGCTCGTAGGAATCGCATTTCAAATGCCTCCAATTTTCTGCTATCTTCGAAATGTATTGTCCATGTCTCGGCGGTGTAAGTTGCAATTGGAAGGGTGAGCGCTTTGTATATTTTTTTCACTTTCAAGGGCTTGCTTATTTCGAGGTTTTGCCGATTGGGATCTTCAGTCTACTGAAGACGCTTACTAAGAACACAATCTCTTTGACGTGTTCGACTTTGCTGCCGTCTAGAACTACGGCTTGGTCACTTGGGGATATGATCTTAAATTTCGCGCCATTAATCTTCATGTCCCATTTCTTGCACGCTGCGTCTAGCTGTTTGGTACTCCCTTTTAGCTTTTAAAAAATGGCAGACAGTGGGGGGGGGTACGTCTGCATAACTTATATAGGTAGAAACGGTGTCTGTTAGGGCCAGTATTCGATCTAGGTCGTTCACTTCTTTCATAACAAATTCTAGGAAGACGTAAATCCGTGTTTGGGATAGGAGACAACCTTGTCTGAGACCCACGTGAACTTCAAACCACTCAGTCAGCTGGCCATTGATCACAACTGCGCATTCCATATTGTTATATAGTTCTTCTACTAATTAGACTATCTTGGAGTCTACGCCTATGGCTAGGAGCATTTTCCATAGCGCTTTCCTCCATATGGTGTAGAAGGCAGCTTTGAAATTTATAAAGTTGAAATGAAGTGGCACTTGGTGTTCTTTTGCCTTTTCGATTATTTGTCGAACAATAAAGATTGCATTGACCAACCCGCGGCCTGATCTGAAGCCAAATTGACTCTCGTCGGTAGTCTCTTCTGTTTTTTCTGCATTCTGCTGAGGAACACTCTACTAAATACTTTGCCAGGAATGAAGAGTTGTAATATTGCGTGATAGTTCGCGGGCGTTTTTTAGTAGCATTTTTTTGTTTATCGGGGTTACCATCATACGCGCTTAGTCCTTTGTTGTTTTCTCAGTGTCATGTACCGTGTTGAATATTTCATGCAGCATCGCCACTGTCGGGTCACCACCTGCCTTTAACACCTCAGGGGTTATGACATCTATTCCTGGGGCTTTCCTATTGCTCATGTTCGCGATCGCCTTTTTTATTTTCTCCGTTGTTATTTCCCCTTGGGTCTCAGTGCCCAGGGGGATAGGGTGGATATCTAGCATCGCTTTCGGTTTGTGTGGGAATTTGGTGTTGAGATGTGCTGCGAAATGCCCTTGCCGACACTTGAGGACCTCGTCTCTTTTTGTATGGGTGTTGCCACTTTTGTCCTTTAGCATACTGAAAGGTTTCTTTCCTTTCCCTTCTTTTTCTCTTCCATGTTTAAAGAGGTTGTGGCTATTATTTCCTTTCTATTTCCTCTACCTCTCTTTCTCGCGTTTTGCCTCGTCACCTGGAGTGCATAGCATATCTCGTCTAGCCTTGCGCCGTTGTGCACAGGCCTCTTTGATTTCTGGTGGTAGACCTCGGACTTGCTTCTTCCTCTTGTAGCCAACTACCTGCTCTGTTACTATATTTGTGACGTACTTGAATTGGGAGTAGACTTCTTCAATATTGTTTGTTTCAAGCCCCATGAGTGGCTCAAACGTTCCACCTTTTTATATCTGGAATTCTCCCGCGGTTGCTAAATTTTGCAGTTTGTCGACATCGAATCTCTCTGGTGTTTTTGTGGCACGTTTCTGTTTATTGCCGTAGATTCTGACCTTAATGTTGGCGAGGACGAGAAAATGGTCTGAACAAATATCGGCGGAGAAGTAGGCTATATTTGTTTGTCTTTAATTTTCCCTGGACTATTATGTAGTCCATTTGGTTCATGATGCGATTGTCTGGTGATATTCAGGTTGCACATCTTTTGGATAAGTGTTGAAACAAGGTGTTTGTGATAACTAGACCGTTCATTGCGCAAAACTGGAATAACTGGGATCCCCTGTCTGATGTTTTCCCTTATCAATATCTTCCGACCATTTCTGGCAAGTTTTCATGTTGGTCGCTTACGACTTTGAAGTTGAAGTCACCAAGGACCAAGTCAGAATCCAAATACGTTTATCTCGATTATTCGTTTCGTTTTCAATATTTAGATGTGCACGTGTTTCGGATATTGATTCCTGAGTGTTTTACGAAGGGAAAATCTAGAACTTTGAGGTATTGTTTTATATGTGTTCAAACATTTCACGATCGTTTCAAGAATCGTAGAAAAGTAAGAATCTTAGAAAAGTTATTTGGAGATATATACATAAAATCGTACTTTTCTGCTCTCGGTATGCGGCTTTTTAAGTTTAATTTCTACAACCTTAATTTCCTAGAGGTTACACCGATTTTGCAAGGCAAAATACAATAAAGAATATGTTTATTGCATTTCCGAATTATGAACGTATTCTGATAAAACATAACTATATCAATGTTGTCAAACCAGGAGAAGCCCCGCAAAAGACGTAAAAACAAGACTTTTCTAATATATTTTAAAAACCTCAATATGTGTAGCCAAAATCAAATCCTATATAGGTTTTCGAATAAATCAAACTAATTGCAAATAAATTAATTAAAATAAACCTCAATATTTGTAGCCAACATTAAATCTTATCTAGGTTTTCGAATAAATCAAACTAATTGCAAATAATTAATAAAAATAAATGAAATATGTAAAACCTGTCACAAAAATAATATCATGACTTCTATGTCAAACGCAAAATCGGTTGAATTAAGTTTAACAATAATATTACACAACTTCATTTTGCTAGAATACCCATCCTCTCTTGACGGATTCCAGATATTAGATACATTGTTATGGAACAATGACGATGACAAGAGTGGCACAGTATATTATTTCAAAATCGTAGTAAATACATATTTCGTCGCGGACGTCGAAAGATAAATACCTTGAAAACTACATCGAAGTACAGTAGATTGAAAATCAAATGATAAGCCAAAGGTGACGTTTTAATTGCATGTAGGAACTGGGACGTTACGTAATATTTACGTATTTCAAACTATGGAGGTATAATACACTTTGCGTAGAATCGACACCTTATTGTTTGCATGTTGGTTTTAAACTACTTCAGTTCACCGTCTTGATCGATCAGCTTTACGTCGCGACATCTACAGCACGGTTATGACATCGACGCACTCGGCAAGGGTCGTCAATAGTTCCTCGCATTCGGACGTGACGTTGAGAAGACGACCTACGTTAGGCCCGTATGAAAGTTTTCAATGAGTCTTTTTACGTCCCGTCGTACGAAGAACGTAGTTCATACGTTCGATTTTTACGCGACGTCAATTGACGTCTTTCCTATGTCCGCAAAGAAAAAGGACGTCCGGAAAACGTTCATATGGGCCAAAAGAAGGGCGTATGCTCAACGTCCGTGGACGTCATGCCGTGTGGAGGTTAGGTCAGGTCAGGACTAATTCAACATCGTGCAAGGTCTGAAAATTACGCCAGCTATAACGACGCGCTTTCAGACAGAACAGTCAAAATTGTACCATGTTTATTTTAGCAAAGACCTTGCCTCAAGATTATTAATCACTAATATCCTAATTTCCGGGTTTTGTCTAGAAAATAATATTCACATACTATTTATTGAAATTCGAACGTAAGCACACAGTCACATCACATCATCATTCTTACCATATTTATTACTTTTAAAATTGATAAGGGGTTGTTTAGATGTGACCTTTTTGAACAACAAAACATGTATTTGTTAGCTTCTTAATGATTTCATTATAATGTTTAATTATGTGATAGTAGTTTTATATCATAACATGCAAACATTTTTAGAAAATCACACAATATAACTCATATATAGTTTATGAGTCAGTGAAAAAAAATGTGTGTTATTGTCATACATCGTTGATTTGTTATTTTAAATCGACACAACAATTTTGAATTTGAAAGAAATATTAAGCAATATAGGAAATGTAAAAATAAAGAAATACGTACGAAATGAGAACATTTGACATCCCATCATTTTGTTGCGATTTCGCCCATTGTTCTGTATAACATTTACCTTAAAAGGCCAAAATGATAAACGTCAATCTCAATTGTGTTGCTAAGTAACTTAATTTAGGTTATATTTAATCTGATTGCCAATTAAAGAAATCAGTAATATAGAATTGATTATGTCATTTATTGAAGCATTGAAATTGAGCTATAGGTCGATCAAAGTCCAATAGATTTCCTACTTTGAATATAATAATAAACTATAACATAGTGATAAACTTCAAAAGATCAATTTACAACTGTTCAACTGGTATCAACTATCATAGATATATTCTTAGAATAAGCATCCTCTGAATAAAAAACAATCTGGAGATAAGATATACGTTGTACTTGATAATATTTTATATTTCCATTTGTGTATTTGTGCATAAGAATAGTGAACTATCATTTGAACATATATACAATAATTGGAGAATAGTCGGCAAATAGTAGTGTCCTTATCACACACATATTAAATGAAATTCCAGCAAAAGTGCGATTTCGTGATTAATAATCTAGACTTTTCTTCTACACTGCAAAGATGAAGAAATCTTATCTTGTGGGCTTTTAGTCGGGATAGATTTAGATTAAATTATACTTGTCAATGTGATTTCTCAAGGCCTTTTATGACATTTGTGAGATAAAGGAGATTGATAAAAGCCTCAAGATGTCCGTTGACTATGCATTGTGAAGGATTGCACTGAGATGATCGAATGACTGTATGCACACTATCATTATATCTTCTTGATAAAATTGTCTTTATTATAATCCCAATGCAAACATTATACTGTAGAGATGCTATTTATTTTTACCCGAAACATTTACACAATCAACTGTATATATATCAACCCCAATAAATATGTTTTCAACGAGACGACCAAAATTTCTTTGCGAGTTTTTTTTTCGCGAATAGTCTATTAACCTAGATTATCATAGACTCCTATGCCAAATAAGATGTACATGTATAGACTTTTATTTCCTATCATGCTTAAACACCCCATTGCATCTTTTTAACTGTAAATCATAAAATCATCGATTACATTTTAATCATTAAAATACTTCAGTGTGTGTTTGTTATAATCTTTTTCTTAAAAATGAAGGTGTGCGCCCACTGAGACGAGAACGAGAGCTAGAGCGAAATCGAGAACCGATATTACTTGTACGCCCGAAGTAAATTAGCGAGACAAAAATGAGAGATTTTGTGAGAGACTTAGTATTGGTAGACTTCTATATATTATATGCATTTTCAAAATATAGTGTTCCCAGAGGTAGCGTCATGTGAACTTCAACAATAAAACATATTCATATCGAGTGCCTTAGCCATATCAAAATATATTTCGGGATTTCTAAGAGGGTTTATGTTTCGAATTCGGTTGCCTATTTCACGTAGAAATTCTGCAACAACTAATTAGTATTTTATCGTTAGTGTAATTAGGCATGGTATACATAGATATATTTTTCAAATAACCAGTCCCTCGACGCACAGCAATGTTTCGAATTCGGTTGCCTATTTCACGTAGAAATTCTGCAAAAACTAATTAGTATTTTATCGTTAGTGTAATTAGGCATGGTATACATAGATATATTTTTCAAATAACCAGTCCCTCAACGCACAGCAATGTGAATGTGAATATTGCAAAATATCGATATGGGATGCCTTATCATCATAGAGATATTTCGGGATTCTGATAAGACTTATATTAAATGAAATCCAGCCGCCTTTTTGTCAGGAGTCAGAAGTAGGACTAATTGAGTTTATAAACATGTGTATGTCTATACACTATGTGTATTGCATATATACTGTGCGGTATTCATACGGTAAATATTGATAATATACCCCGGTCGGCGGGGGATTAAAGCAGTCCACGTGTCTTCAGATGACAAAATGTTTTATGACAACCCGATAGATAATATTCAAAGTTGATTTATATATAGACTTTGAATAGACTCTTCATATACCTCTTCATGCCTGAAGATACATATACAAAACTGATTAGGCTAGAAATTATTATGTCAATCGGTTAGGATTGTTCATACCACGTAACTTCGGAGCATGACGTCGCGACGTTATCGCGACGTTCCAATAACTTTGTTCCCACGTCTGTGAAATGGTCCGCCGGGAAACGTTTTAAAAAAAGGTCCGCCGGGAAACATTTAATACGCTTACCTAAATTGCGTAACGTTTTGCCAATAGAATGATTTTTGGAAGTGTGTTTTAACATAGATATACTACATCTATATGCTACATCTAATATGCTACATATGTATGTGTTAATCCATGATTTAAAGCTATTCAACATTCTCATTCTATCCATCATTCTATCTATCTACCTATCAATTTAGATGTGTTTAGTAAATCAACTCATACAGCTCAACTTCAAAGCCAAACCAAGCGAGAGGAAAAGCGAGCGCGAGTGTTTTGTGCATTCGCTCTCACCCTAGCTCTCGCACTCGCCTCAGTGGGCGCGCATTTGTATAAAATATAGTGGCACAAAGCATCTCTCGTTCTCGCTCTAGCTCTTGTTCTTGCCTCAGTGGGCGCGCTCCTTTACTATTTAAGGGAAACAATGGACGTGCGTTCATTTACAAAAAGCAAAATAGGTTAAATCTAAGAAACTGATTAATTATCTGGTTATTATTTTTTGGTCAATTACCATAGCTAGGTATTAATTTGTTCAAAAACATTATTTTTTTAAAGAGTCAGAAGCATTTTGTGATGTTTGAAATCGATTCAGTTTTGTGAACGCCTCTGTTAGGATGTTTAGAACCCTGTTCAAAATCATGAACCGTTCCTGGCAAGCATTCATCCTGAGGTAGCTGCGGTAAACTCGAAGTTCCCTGGGCACTTTTACAATGTTTAGAATCCGATTTCAAATCACAATAATGGTTCTGTGCATTAGTACGTTGTGATGTCCAAGTCATGCTTCTAGAGCGCATTACGTCATCATTCAGGCCTAAGTTGCATAGAGCATCATCCATGTCGGAATGTGGACCACCATTTAGTGTTGCAGTTGATAGTGGCATACCACTAAATGGACAAACTTGTAAGTCTTTGGTGTCGTTAGAAGGCTCAGGATGGTGTATTTCAGTGATATCGATGGAATTGAGTCGATTGCGAAATAGCTTTGGTTTTGAGCTTGATTGGTCGTTGTTGAAATTTGGCAATTCATCCGGTTGTTTTTCTTTGGAAACACTAAAATGTATAATGAACAAATTCTTACGCGATTTTTAACTATGAAAAGATTCAATAATACTATAGTATCGCGACAAATCAATTTTCGTACACTGATAGATCTATAAGAACCCAGAAACGTTTACAATTATTTTAAATAAAGTTTGTTATTGCTTACTCTGTGCAAATGTGAGATGCACTTTTTTCTTGCAATATCCCATTTTTCTCACAAGTCTTATTTTCTCCAACCAGCCAGAAGGTTTTCAAGCTGCCTTTTCCCTATAACATAATGAATGAGAATATTGAAATACGAAATATATCATTTTAAATGCAATTGTATATAATTGTTGACATAGCGAAATCTTATCGGCAAAGAAAAGCTTCGCTTTTCTTTTGCCTTTATACAACGGAAACATTTTTTTTTTTTGGTTTAAGACAATGCGTTTTTGAAAACAGAAATAATACTATGGGCTCACACATTCAAAATGGCGGACCATGGAGAGATTTATGGGGTACTACAGTACCCTAATGATTTTAATTACGTTGTAATTTTCACGAAAGTATTTTATTTCGTTTTCAAATATAATTAAACGATTTTCAACATACAGATATTTGAGCAAAAATACAGGAAAGTGCCAAATAAAGGAGTAAACGATACTTTTGTAATAAAGAACGCAGTTTGCTTGGTTACAACGCTTATCGCAATATTTAGCAACGCAAAACTATTATTACGTCATAAATTAAGCAAGTGCCGAGAAAAGTGTGACGTGTTAATTTGCATGGAAAGTAAAAAGGACAGTGTAAAACAATTAAGTGTTCATAAAGCGGATCAAAGCGAAATTAAAATGTAAATAGTATATTTTGTTTGATGAAAATAAAATGTTAATGATATCCTAATTCTATTTCGACATTCGATTTTCTATCCAATGTAAAAACTATGTTATGATAGTGTAAATACTCTTATAATTTGAAGCTTTTACATTGCAAGTTTCGACCTTAGATATACAATTATTTGCTTGTGAATGTATATTAAGGTTTTCAAAGACTATTACAATCTTTGCCTGTTTGCGATAGTACTTTCTAGTATTTAAATTCTGTCATACATTGAAACATATAGATATATATTACAAATACTATTAAGCATACCTTCATATTGATGTTTCCACGAGACACAGTGATGAACTGATTTCCTGTCAATTCGCGTTCAAATGTTTCACTCACGTGAATTCGTCCAGCCTAATCATTGCACATATAAATAAATCGCAAATTAGAACAAAATTAATAATAAAAAGAACATTTAGTTGACCATATTTTTAAGAAATGAAAATGGCAATTCATTTATCTTTTATTGTTGTTAAAAATAATTTTCTTATTTCTTTATAAATTAAGATAAAATATATTGCTGTACCTGTCCATGGGATTGCATTCTACTCGCAGTATTGACAGTATCCCCGAATAAACAATATTGTGGACGCCTCAAACCAACGACTCCTGCTACCACTTTGCCAGAATGAATACCTTAAATATATAATTTCTTATCAAGTATTGTTTATACCATTTGCGCCCACATAGATTCTGATCCGTAATTTACCGAACCGCCGCTCCATTTACTTTAATCAAGCAGTAAATCAATAGTTAATTCTCATAAAACATGTATTTTATACAACTCTCATGACAACTATATAAAATTTATATGAACACTTACCTATTCTAAGCGTGACTCCCTGTGGCAGCGTGGGTATATCGAAGCGCGACACCTCGTCAAGCAATTCCAAAGCCACGCGAGCGATGCCATGCGCGTGCTTTGGTGTCCGATCTGGTACGCCACCGGCTACCATGTAGATAGCATCGCCAAGAGTTTCAACCTGAAGTGCATAAATCATGTTTCTTGAAGAAACCCACTGTGGTCCTAAATATTCATTAGTTTTGAATCAAAATAGAAACATATGCTTATCCAGTCTACACAAAACCTCACCATGAGCTCATGGTGACCTAAAAATAACTCATATGAGGTTAGCCTGAGGTAATGGTGAGGTATTGTGTAGACTGTGTATATATATTGTATCCTGAGCAAAACGATGATGTATAAGACTACGATAATTTTGGATAAATTCGAAAAGATATACAGCTCGATATTATGCATGAGTACTTATACAGGCATAATCTTGCGAAGAAAGAAATGGAGCTGATTAATTTACACGGGATAATCAATGACTCATGTGAGCAATAGTATAAGGTTTTCACTATAACTGTTCTTGTTTTTAAATTCCAAAACCTACCTTGAACACTTCATTTCGTTCAACCACATCGTCCAATGAATTCACAATAGAGTTGATGGTGCGTACAAGAGTTTCAGGAGGGAGACGAGAACACAATTCGGTGAAACGTTCCATGTAGCTAAACAATATGGAGACACTCTCAAACGACTGAAAAGAAAGATAAAACCTTGATGAATATTTAAAATATCAACCTGGCTTATGATGCTTTTGTCCGTTAAGAGTACACGTTCGGTTATCAAACGTGGGTTGAAGAGAAGTCATAAGGCACTCGTAGCTGACGAAATACCGCCGAAATGTGGGTCGTTTTGAGTATATCTTATTTGGTATGTGCATGCTATGAATCTTCCGGTAAAATCAATCGTTCGGTAAATTTTTCATTTTCATTTCGATTTAGTCTATTTGCATTCTAACATATCCCAATGTTTATTATTAGGTTACCATGATCAATTTTTGATTTACATGTTGCAGCTTATCACTTGCGAAGTGGGTAGAGTGGGGAACCCAAAGCAGGTTCACATTCGCGAATCGGGGACTGAACAGGCGGGTTAAGCTTATGTTATTTCAGTATTTTAGTAGTCTTACGTTACCTTTTTAAACCCCGAAATGGTCAATGTTTTGTAGTTTAAACTTTTTGTCTTCGTAAATCCTTGATATAAATTTTAGATAATATCACATTAAGATACTCAATATCTAACATATCCTGATTTACCTCGCAAGTGCTAACTGGATCTTGTCCGCTTCGTAATCGGTCCGCGATTTTCGGAGGAATCATTGAATACAATAAGCGTTCGCTCTTCTTTTGTTCCACGTCCAGCTGGGCAAGGGCTTCTGAGATCTGAGCGCTCTTTTCTAATTGCTGTTTAATATAATACGAATAATGATCAATTAAAATTTTGTAAAAAAAAAAATATGATTTTATAAAAACTAATATATTTAGCCTGTAAAGAATATATATGATATAACTTCGATTATTACTTTATATGTTTTAACAATAAATTTGTACAATTTGAAATAGTTGAATACTTTGTCTAGTGATTGGCTTCATCATTTTTTACTGATAAATACCATGCAAATATGCGTTTATTTTTAACCTTCAGCGTTGTACTATATAAAGTTGATGCTTCGAAGAATAACAAGTTATGAAAAGTTTGTACACAATAACATCCTAATATATATTTTTCGACAAACCATTTCAATGGATCGTTCCAGGCGCGACGCATGCTGGTAACCCAAAAGCGCCATCTCGCGACTGGAGTCATGCATGCTGAGATCGTGCACGTAAAGGCCGAGATCGAGTAACTCCTCTGGGTTCCCTATTCTGAAAACATTTAGACATAATCATGATCATAATCATATTACATTTTATGTTGAAATAAATAAGAGTGTGCATATATAGAAATAATAGTCAAGGTATATTTTCAAACCATATTCATGTAAATACATATACATGTTTGTACTTAAATCTAACAAAAGGCTTTTCGAACATTTTCTCCGAACTAAAAATGAGACTAGCTTTTAAAAACGCAGCGAAAGTTAACGTGCGCTTTTGAGTTTCCATAAGGGATTCATTGCAAGACAGGGGTTGATGGAGGAACTTGTTGTGTTTGTTGGGAGAACACATTCAATAGTGCCAGGCCTTAAACATTTTCCATAAACGTGGATTCATTTCAACTTCAACAAAATATATCATTGCTATTTAAATTACTTTCTGTTCTCATGAAAGTTTTCGCAATTTAAGGTAAAAGTGTTGATACTCACAGAGGCGTACAGAGAAAAGCTACTCCATTAAGATTTTCCATGAAACGCATCTGTCCTTTTAACAAAACTCTTTTCTCAGCCTTGTCTGCATCCTCTCCTGTTTAAAAATGTCAAATGTCAAATTTGGATATGTATAGTTTTAAAACTATACACATATAAAAGACTATATATGTTAAATTGATGTATCATAATTAACAGCTATAGTGTATTTTTGCTATCAATGTTACTAGATAAGACTTCTATGGAAGCTTTTACTTTAATCTAAAACTAACCTGCTTTTACTGCTGAATGAGATTCCATTTCAAACACGACTTTTTGATGACTTAATATCTGGAAATAAATATAGTTGATTTATAAATAATTGAAAGCAATTTATATGTTTTTCGTGGTTTAATATGTGAATATAGTAAATTAACTATGAAATTAAGCACGTTTTGTATAAAAGCATACATCATACATTGAGGCAAGCCTAAAGTATTACTTGAGCAATGGCTGAGCACTGCTCTGTTTTCCGGAGACCGAAGAATGGTATTTCGACACCGATTATTGTAAAATAAATTACCATTAATGATATCCACAAGTAAATGTTCATGAACTCTGGTCAATGGCTGAGAAACGTATATTTTTAAGAAATGCCCAACCATGTCTATTTATGAAAAGTAATCTAGATTATATATGGACATTCCATAATACTTACGTTGTCCCATGTCATTTCCATTTGCGGCCTTCGTATTTGAAACTTTTCTTTCAAATTACAACCGACTAATCGGAGTCGCTGAAACAACCGTGATATGACGCTGCCTGCATGTGTGATGACGAGGGATTGGTTGAACACAAAGCTGAAGGGAAACACCTGAAATTGAAATACAATTGAATTAAATTGGTGATATGATCAGGGAGCGAAATTCGAACGCAAGCTCCGCGGGGACGTATATGTGCCCGAACAAACGTGTAATCACATATTTGGACTTATACAATTTGTCACTGAGCCTGATGTTAAAGCTTCTTTGACCGCCACTCGGCGTAACCGGTTGTGCATGCATAGCATCTTGATATATCAATCCTGATTTATTCTACGACGCCGACGCCATAGTCTAGGTTTTAAACTAGAACACCATCGACCAAAATGTCTTATAGCGATAATAAACAGTCATGTTGTTTTACATTTATATCGATGCTGTCGAAAAACCCTCCATTACCTGATTGCAGAATACATCTTAAGAAAAATTTACATTTTATGAGCGGTCTGAAAAGTACACATATATCCTCATTTCAAATCTACATATGACAAACCCCGATCTATCAGCTGACATTATAGGACCCCCATAAGAGCGGCGGCCTTTTAAGAAGGACAGATTTCGTCAAAGGGACTGCGATATGGAGCAAATTTCCGGCGACAAAAATTGAGCTAGGAGCTCAAATGAAAGGCCAAAATATGCCATAAAAATAATAGACCCCCGTTATTTGACAAGGATGCGACATCCTTGTGATTTGGAAGTCAAAATACGGATATGCGAAATGAAGTTGTGCTTCAATAAGTAATGATAAAGCCATTAGTTTGATTTCTTAAAGATACTACTATGGTCGGGGATTTATTTGGTGAATACGCTTATATCAAACAATCAAAAGACACAAAGCAAAACCATATATTATTAGAGTAAAAAACATTCTTATTTACTCTTTATGTGAAAATCCCTTGTAATTAGTAAAATCATGCATAAGGGCCTGGCCTTATTTGGGGTTTTTCTTGCTTTTTCCCTGACAAACCTGTTTTCCAATGTTTTCCTTATGCTTTTAGCCTTTTGAGTTTCCCATGGGGAATTCATTGGAAGACAGGTTTGTTGGGGGAGACAAACAAGAAAAGGCGTCAAATGTGGCCAGGCCCTAACACTAGCTTTCGGAATATCCTTCAGTGGTGATGTTCTTTAATCCCTAATGTAATAACTAGTTATTGCCATCATCTGTCCAGACTTCGCAATGATTAAGATAAATGGCGACTTAACGTAATGATTTATGTCATTGCTATGTTATTTGCCCGACTGTTATGGCCATGGCATTATAAACAGTGCATTGGGGAGGAGAACTTAAATGTCAAAAATCAAGGGAAATGCTTCACTTTTACTAAACTACAAATGTAAGAGTTCAACATAAAGATGTTTTTCAATATATATGATGAATAGACAATTGTGTTCTTAGAATTATACTTTGATACGCGCCCGCCATGGTTGAAACAATGTAAACCAATAGCGAAATTTGTATGGTAGATAGACAAATCTGGAATCAGCATAAATTACAGGAAACTTGTTGAGATCGCATGTTGCATGGCAAATGCATATAAACTCATATCATAACCGGATGGATGCATATTAAGTGTTCATATTTACTCATCAGCATCATAATGATAATTTAGGTGCACCTAATAAAATGCGAAACAACAAACTGATAAAAAATAGCATATCTTAAACAATGTTTTTCGTGATGATTCTTAGATGTTTTTTTATCATTCGAGTCTATGCTGAGTATATGGTGCGGATCACATACAGTGTAGGCATAGTATTAAAAGTATTAAATTTTGAATCTTGAATAGGGTTCAGTGCAAATTGTGTAATGCCAGGAGTTCTATTGTTATAGTCAGTTTTATAAAAGGGGAATGATATTGCGGATCCAAGCAATATGGATGATACCAATGGTACCGTTAAAACATCATATATGAATTCATATATGCCTTACATTTTTTATTCAGTGTTATTGTCATATGCACATGATTCATGTAGTTTTCAACAGCAATTTAAGTACGTGTTGCAGTCTAGTTTAAACCATGAACAAGGGAATCTAAGCATGGTTGTTCGCATACAAATTGTTACCCTTTTTCCTGACTACTGAAACACACTACGTATTGCATCCGAACATTTGCCGAAATTGGAACTACGAATCAAATTAATCAGGTGCCAGACAAGCAGATGAAATTCACTGAAAAGAACATTTGTGTTTGATCAAACAATCAAAGAGAGAATTCAATGCTGAAAGCAGAAGGAGAGCGAGGATCAACGGACTTTTGACAACCAATTCCAGATTATGGTGATTTCTATATAAACATGGCAATAGGTCAAAATTGCAAACTTTTAATTCCCTACATTCATTCACTAACATGAAGGTGTATACACAAAGGACCATAGACAACCAAAAGATAACTTGATAATAAATGCTATAAATAAGTCGGAGCTTTACTTATGAATCGATGGTCACCCTATCCAGGAACTATAGATAGCATAATCTTGCATGACAATCTTAAACTATCTTATAAGATAGTATCAAATATAAGTGTTGTCAAACCCCTTTCGTATACGTGAACATCAGCCTTTTTATTGTGTTCACATCTCAAGAAAGGTCTTGGATGGTATATAAAATGTAAACATGTGCAATTATTACGTGCACGAAGAAAGGAAACTATCTGATGGCTGTAAGGAGAATATATAGGCATACATGTACATGTATGTGCCTGAGATTGCAGCTAATGTTAATTGTTATATTTTCCATTCAATTTAATGTTCCTAGAACAAAAACTGTTTTACTCTGACGCAACTTAATGAAACTGCTTAGTACCCAATACGATAAAAATTGTGACATGACTTGTTTTACGGTAATGTCGTCATTTCCATAGACCACACATATTACTCATAATTTGCCTTTCTCTTCGAATGAGCATCCGAGCTCCTGTGTCTTGTATAGACCTCTGGTTCTAGGACAACGTGTGAGTTATACTTTTTAAAGTATAACACTGTCCAAATATTTATCAACTGTATAATTATGGATATAATAAAATGGGAAAAATTCAAGAAGGGATTATATTACCAGATTGTTTTATCGCATGACATTTAACCGTTATATAAAACAACCCTCTTAATCTGCATTGTTTTTGTTCCGTTGTTTCTGAGAATTGCAATTCCGGTTCCAGGTGGCCAGGTTCACTTGAAGCATTTTATTAAATGGACAAAATATATAACAATTTAAATGTTTTTGTCCATTGAACAGTTTCGTTCGAATAGTACGAAACAACGTAATAGTGTAAGCTGTGTCAGCATAACATTTGTTTATTGAAGTCATAACACTTTTTAAGCTGGTCGAGCAACGTCGAAATCTCATTTAGTATCATAAGAAAGTTTTCCAACCCTCTCATTTAATTTAATTGAGTAGATGACGTACTGTTGAGTTTTACTGCAGGGGTTTAGTGAATCTTTAGTTATTTGTTCACTTAATTTCTATATACAGTTAAAACCACTTCCAATTTGACTATCGTAAGCAAAATTATTCGTATTCGTTTATTCGTATTCGTTTATTCGTTTTTTTTTCGTTTATTCGTATGCTTTCGTTTATTCGTAAGCAATCGTTTATTCGTAAGCTATCGTAAGCAATCGTTTATTCGTAAGCAATCGTTTGTTCGTAAGCTATCGTAAGCTATCGTAAGCTATCGTAAGCAATCGTTTATTCGTAAGCAATCGTTTATCCGTAAGCTATTTTAAGCTATCGTAAGCTATCGTAAGCTTTCGTAAGCAATCGTTTATTCGTAAGCAATCGTTTATTCGTAAGCAATCGTTTATTCGTAAGCTATCATTAGTTTTCGTTTGTTCGTAAGCATTCGTTTATTCGTCAGCAATCGTTTATTCGTGTTCGTTTATTCGTTTATGCGTATTCGTTTATTCGTTAATTCGTATTCATTTATTCGTTTATGTTGTCAAATTGGAAGTGGTTTTAACTGTAGGTTACCATGAAAAATGAAAAATACATGTATAATAGTAAACTTTACCTATACAGGTCTCCACAATCAACGCATCACCTGATATTAGGTTACTGAGAATAAATCCCATTAAAGGACAAATTTTTACAAGCGACTTTCAACAAAGTTCATTTTGTCAAATGTTCCTTTTTATCGCTCATCAGATCTGTTTGTGGCCCAAACGTGACCGATGAAGGGTTAAACAGTTCTTTAAATAGACGCGACTAAATGTACAATGCATGGATCTTTCGTAATAACTTAAGCCATTTATCTATCGTCTTTTTATTTCGTTGCCAAGGTTAAACGTTTAGGATTCAGATTGTTATACAGCATGCTCTGTGCCATTGGGTGCAGGTTTGTATATACTTGAGATTTGTTTGCGTCATTGCGCGAGTTAGACGAAAAGGTAATAAAAACGTATAGAATGTATAGAATTAAGTTTATAGCTAAGTATTTCTTAAATAAATCGGTAGGTCAGATAGAAAAAAGAGTTTGATATGCATAACCATTTCTATTTTCGTCGTCATTACTGTTATCGTTATATGGGTAAGTATGGTCTATAATCTGAGGAAAGAGACTGTGAACCGTCGTATTTTAGCTGGCGAAAAGAATCTAGAACCTCGTGAACATCAGAACAAATCGAAAAATCCTTCAATATTTTCTCATTTATGTCACGTGTCTTCGGTTAAAAAAAAACCTGGATGAGGCATTTAATTTCGTAAAAACCACATTCTTTTTTTTTTACCCGTCTTATTTACGAGCAAAGAGCACAGAGACTCAGGTGTGTCGTTTTCCTCCATCAATTATCCGGTGAAGTGAGCCTAATTAAAGGGCTCAACTATGTTTTTGTTTCTTTTTTTTAAAGGTTTCTTAAATCATCGTCATTACCGCAAGTAATTTATTGAGTGAAAACATTGTACGTAATGTTCGAATTAAGAAACGGTGATCGAAACCGTTAAAGAGTTATATATTTGTTGCTATTCAATAGGGCTTGAATATTTTTTCGTAGAGTCCTTCGATCCCCGCCCTTCTAATCCAGGGGGCTTGAACCAAAACTCGGTCGCACAAACATATGCTTTCGGATGTGGGGGGTTTCAGACAGTCAGGGAGCCCCTACTTAAAAAAAACCTGGGGGGCATAAGTTTATCATAATATATTTTCAGTCATATTTTCAACATTAATTTCCGAAAAGAGCCACGATCTAGCGGGAGAGATCAGGTGGGGAAGGAAGTTATTAATTTGCATTTTTTGCCGGCCGTATTTCTATTTTGATTAAATTGTGTTTTTCGGGGTGTTGTTTGGTGTCAAGGGATTTTGTTTAGGTTTTGTGACACTGCTGTTCTGATGTGATTGCGGATAATTATCTTGGTGGCTCCGATTTTTTCTTCTTTAAATAACTTGTTTTTGCAGGTTAGGAACGGAAATGATTATAAACATTGGCGAGGTATGTGCATAAAGATTTTGCTAAATTTTTGTATTTTTTTAGATTCCCAATGTGGATCCGGATAGGAGAAATGATATAATTCATGTGTGTAATTTTTATCATAGTTTTACCCTTTTTTACTTAATTAATAAATCAAAGCTAAAATCAATTGTCGAATTGCTGCTTCCTTAAGAGCTCAAAAAAAAAACTACTTAAATTATGATTCTATATAGACTCCCCTTTGCGCATATAATCCAATATAACTTTGGGGGAAAGACAAATGGCAATATATAGCGCAAAATGACTTCAAATGAAAGGGTCGTGGTGCTCTATCTGATGAAGGGCACCCTATAAGCATAAACATATCAATTCATAATTCAGAAAAGCTATTATCATAAGCATCTTCCTTTTATTTTCCTGAAGATGAGTTAACTATTTTGATATCTCCTTGACATGTAGTTGAGTTGCGCCTCAATTAGTAATAAATCTTGTTATAACGGCTAATGCGGGTGTATAAAGAACCTGCTGCGTTTGGTTTAATGCATGATGTCAATTGATCCAAGCCTATCTTTAAAACTCCCTAATAACGAGAGTAGAATCTTATCACCTATGAAAAAGTTTACATAGATGAACTGAAGTTATTTTCATTTGATGTTTCTATTCAAAGCAACTGCGGCAACAAATTAACCACATGACTATTATTTAGAAATAAACATAAACCAAATATTCAACAGATGACAAAAAAACGAAAAATAAGCAATCAAAACGTAAACCTTAAACCATATACAAAACATTCAATAAAATTGATTAAATATGCACAAATGGGGTGCTCCCGCATTGCCCAAATTCATAGGATGGGCATCGAACTGAGAGATGAAACGCCCCGTGGCTCTGCAATGATTTGCCGAGTAGCTTTATTGCTTATCATTATTTCAAGAGCAACAGCCATAGATCTCACCCAGAACAAACTTGCTGTGTTTATCCCATCTTTTCTTTTGTTTTCGCCCTAAAATGGACGGTATAAAAGGCAACTCCTATAAGCGATTTTCATAAGGAAATCCATGGAATTTGATGACTGTTCAAGTTGTTTTAAGCCCGCTCATAAAGTACCTTTGTGCATCATATGTATAAGAACCGCCATGTCAAATTTAAATAAACCCCAGACTAAAACGCTAAATAACCCATCACAAGGTATATACAAAATACATATATTGAGTTACCCAAAACAACATTTAATCAAAATCTGCATTTTTCCTTTTTCACTTTTGCTTATCCTTTTTATGTATATTTAATTGTCATTTGTTGCACTTACCTTGAAGAAGAAATCGCCGGGCACCTGTTGGAATGTCCTCCGCGAAGCACTGCCCATCATTTGGCTCATCGGTTTGTGATAAGGCGAGTTATCGAAATTCAATCGATACACGACATGTGATCCTTTATCTGATATGTTTTCAGTCACGATCTCAATATCCAAGTGTATATTATAGAACTTCATGGCGTATTGCACTAATTGACCTTTGACATCGCGGGAAAACCCGTTTCGTCGTGAGCGATAATGTAGAACACAACCACGTGCGTCTTCCTGACTGACGTAGAAGGAAGGACTATGCATTTTGGGATAGCTGAACCGCATCGTTTCATGTAGATTATCAATCCCATGCAGAAAATCCCGAAAATGTCGCCCGGCTACTTTAAGCATCTTCTGATAGCCATAATGCGAGAAATACTGCACGAAACACTTGCCGAAAAAGTACATAAACTCATCGCATGTCCTATCCCCGAGTATAACCGAACACGATTCGGCCAGCTGGACCATTATTCCATCGTTGTAGCAGGCATGGGTGAGGAAGACCACGTTGCGATACCTGTAAATTAGTTGATAACTGGTATATGACAATCCCAGGTTTTATATTCTAAAATGATGAGATGCAAAGAATTAATTTAATTAAATGCAATATGAAACTTATTTGGTTTCGAATTTTAGAGTTTTGATCGATCACAAGGTGTTCGACTTTATACACAAAATTACACAGCATAATACAAGATACACATGTTCATCAAGTAACGTTATTTAAGTTGATAGAGGTTGTCTTCAAAAACAGCACTCCCAAATGATTAAACAAAGTTTAGTTAAGGAAATAAATATAATTGTATTGCATACCCCGCATGGGCCAGGACGTCGGACCAGGCCGCCTCACCGTAAAGGATTTGGATGAAATGCTGGACGCTCTGCAGTAGCATGCCATACATGACGCGGTCGCTGTCTTTCCGGTTACGGAACGTGTGCTGAAACATAGGAAGATTTTAATCATAGCAATACCAAACATGTAATCTCTATATAATATATATAATTTAGTTTTTTTTTGTATATTTTAGATCATTATATATGCTCAGCAGTAGCATGCCATACTTGACTGGTCGCTGTCTTTCAGGTGACGGAACGTATGCTAACAATGAGAATGAAATAGTTATAAGGCCATAAGGTTTATTCATGATATATAAGCTTTTATAATGTATAAAATATGGACGCTCCCGAGCGGTATCTCATACATGACGAGATCGCCTTCTTTCTGGTACGTACGGAACGTGTGCTAAAAAAAAATAGATTAATTATGATAATTGAGAACGTTTTGTGTTTATAATATATATATATTCAAATTTTATTTAACGTGTATATAAAAATACACAATAAGCAATATAAAATTCGATACTACCCATGACTTATCAGACAGTGTTACTTTCGGTTACGGGAAATATCGAGAAAATAAAAATCAAATGTTTGATTTGAAATACTATTTTAAAGGCAAACAGTTATCCGATGCTGTCTTCAAAAAGATGCTTTGTCTGTATTTTTGCATCAAGTGTTTAACCCCAAACCAGTTCCTTTCGATAATCCTTGCGTCAGCAAGTCTCCAAAAATAGAAAGCATTTAGAGCTTGAGGCGAATATATCGATTTTATAATGGAATTAGAGCCTTTATAAGCAACCTGAGATACACTCAATAATTCAAATCGCTCAAGGCACGATGCTCTATATTTATCCTGAAACGTTACCTTTGCTTTGTCGTTGTCCAACATCCTAGTTACAGTTTTATGTTACAAAAGACCGCTTATGTTTGTTTATAAATACACAATAATTCATATACAAAGTTCTAATTGTCCTTTTTCAATTTCAAAATTGCATTGCGTATTCCCTCTGTTATACAACTATCTAACCTTTGTGCACTAATCATGCAATTGTACCAACAATAAACGGATTCGAGATAGCTCTGTTATCCTATCCTTCCAGGTTTACTTAAAAGTCAACCTTACTCTCCAAGCATTTACAGGTTATCCGTTTGCCATTCCTAGAAATGTAGCGATCTCAAAATGGTTACATATTTTTGACGTTGTTCGGAGAGTCTTGACAAATTTTGTACAGGAAGCTATTTGAACAATATAGTTGATATCATCTTTATCTGGAAATCATTGTTTTGATGATTAAAAAATCGTCTTAAGAAGGCATATAGATGATGAGTATAAACAAGGCTAGTACCAGGTTTGAGAGTAGAAATACACTGAGATCAAATGGTGTAGCTCACATATTTGATTTGTAAAGGAAAAAGAATACACAGTTTGAGTTCAATACATTTGGTCGATATTCTATGTTTATCCTAAAGTCTTATGATATTCTACTAAGAAATCCTCCCAAGTATCGTGCTTTATCCTCTGATAAAGGATCCTTTTCGCGTAAATGGTTTTC
>LQRL01059611.1:11336-27230 GCA_001703475.1 Hydroides elegans
CGTTCAGGGCATGCTTTGCTGTTTATAAGGTCGAAATGCATATACATTCTGTTAAGAAACAAATCGCAACAACGACTTCAAACTACATATATGTTTATCTTGCGTTCATTTTTCCTGCTTTTATTTTGTATTTGACATGGAACGTCATATTTTTATGGTAATTTGAGGAAAGTTTTAGCTTATAACGTTTTTATCTTAGGCATGTTATTATTTTTAATTGACACAATGGTTTGTATACTGAGCGTCAATGAAAAGTACCACCTCTTCAATATTGTATATTTTATTTATATATCAGTTTCTTATATTCAAAACCGTTTATTTATATCACACTAAAGGTGTTATGCATATAATAGAGTTGATTGGCGCCAGTCACACATGAGTGCACTTCGAGCCCGGCGATCACGCTATAGGACATTTCAATGGGTGGACATTGTGAAATGAAATTGTCGCACAAAGAGATTGATTCAACTATCTTGATGTTTACCATCAAATTCGCATCACAAAATAACGATGTTCGATGAAGGGTTACAAAATCAAATTCACAACAGGCCTCTTCGACACAAAATTAGCGATTTTGAAATCTCAAGTTGGTTGGTTATTTTTCAAAAGGATATATCATATCGCTCCATGCGATTCCCAACAAATAAAAAATAAGAACATGAAAGATGTCACGACCTTAGTTTGAGTCTTAATATGTATGCTTGGTATAGCCCGTCGGTGCATTGAATTTAGTCGAAGGTAAGATTTATTATTTTAATTAAGGTAAATTTGTTTACTTTCTCGTTGAATCACATATCACGTTTATCTTCCTTGTTTTTATAAAATAAATTATCAAAATTTCTTTTAATAAAGGGAACCTACCATAGTAATCGTTGAGTGAACTTAAATATGTCAAATGAATTCACTAGACCAGCGATAAATCTGGATTGTATACTGACGTCATACAATAACAACATTGCGCTAAATAAAAAAGCGTGATACCAGAAAGAATAAAACTTACCAAATCAAGCGGACAAAGTCATGCGTTTGATACACAGAATGATTCTTTGAGGATAAAATCAACATTGTGAGAGGCATAACACGTTTTAAAAAATGAATAACTGCAGTTGATAATTGTCATGAATTTTAATTCACAAGCCAATCAACATAAACCAACGATGCTTTTGATAGATACAAATACTCTAATGTGAAAAATGTTTTGTAACCCGTCATTGCATATCGCTATATTATGATTTAGGTAAAATGGTAAATACAAAGGTAATTACATTTGGTAAATCAGGAATGATTGAAGTTGATTATATGAAAATGTCAATGCAAATGTCAACGAATTAAAAAGTGATATACCAAAACACACTTCAGAGCGTTTTGTTTTTAACATGTAAGATCACATGAATCAACATGCTCTCCTTCACGCTTTGTTCTTAGTTGAGGTCTTATAGGTTGTATGCGGAACACAATCAACACCACCTTTTAAAGTCTCCTTTTAATAATTTAACCAAAAGTCCAAATTAATAGAAATTGTCACAGAACTTTAACCAAATGAATAAATATGCATCCAAATCAAAGTTGATTCATTTATATTTTGTATTTATCTTGACACAACCCAGTGAAAAAAAATATAACAGACTTTATGCCAGGCCTGTATTTAAATATTTAAGGTTTATACTTGCATTTCACGGATTTTGAGAAACGTAATTTCAGCACGTTTTACAAAGACTGTCCAAGAACATTAGACACAACTTGCAAAGACTTTATACAATATATGAAATATACGACAATATACGAAAAATATTGTTAAAATTCAAAAGCAAATTGAAAGGTCAAAACGAAATAATTATGTGCTTGTCTACCTTTTTAGTATAATACATGATTGTCGGATGCCACTCGCACACTTAATCCGCGCTTGACATTTTCACTTAGTGACGGACGGACTGAATATTATAGCCATTCGCATCGCGCTAACATAAATTCGGAGGACTTTCTGAGCATAAACCCATTTTCCTGAAAATTAGAAAATGTTTTCAAAATATGTACATTAACTTAAAAAAATATGCATAATTTTCTTTAAATAAACGATACCCTTATATATCTTTTTAATTCGTTATAGAACCTATTGACAAATTTTAAGTAAAATAATTTAATGTTTAACTATTCATCGTTTAAATGTCAGTGTGATCGGTCAAAGTCAATGTCAGAAGTTCTCTATTCCTAGCATATATCTTGTTTATTTAATTTTTTAAACTTTAATGATTAATTGCAACACAACGAAAATTATGGGTTTGCATTACAAGTGTAGTCATACAAGGATACGTCAGCACAAGTCCGACATCCTGAAAATGTTTATCTTAATTCAACAGTTTATAACACTTTGCATCAGTTACTTTGATAATAGTGTGATGATTACCATAAGTGCTGTCTCCATAAGGATGCCATCCACATGACACAACGTGATATAAACAAACTCTTGTTTGATCTTATAATTTCGCCCACCTACTGCAGGACAACATGTGCTTGTACCACTGACATATTTTTGTGAGTGCTTATATAAGCACAATTGCTTATCGATGCACAAATGGATGGCACAAGGTCCTAAGGAACTTGATAACAAAAAATCCACTCGTATCGTTCACAGTAGTCGGTACAGTAGCGTTTTTTAAGGTAAATGAACTAAACTTATTTACGTGATTTACGTGTGATATGATTTACGTGTTCTATTCAAGCTATATTTATCATTTAATTTTAATAACAAACATAATAAATGTATTATTTTTAGATTCCATACACGTTTTGGGCAAGGTTTTCTGGAAACGTAGTTGTTATGGTAATGATCGTTTTATGATCGTGAAGCGTTTGAGGTTATGCGTTTAAAATTAAGGTTTTGAGTTTAGCGCTTATTCGTTAAACGCTAAATGTTTAGCGCAAGGTATTTTTTCTGTTTAATCATTATTTATTTGGTTTGGTGAGTTTTATACTAGTACGTTTTAGTTGTGCATAAATAAGGTTTAATGTCAATATAAATATTTGAAACGAATGTGGTTGTTAATGTCGTTAGGGGCCCTAATTTATCTAAAAGATTGTTTCTACAAACATCTATGTTTTTTTGTATTCTGAAATATGATTAATAAAATAATCAATGTATTTAAAGGTAAACACGCATTTTAAAAATAGTTGGTTCCCTATCTGGTTCGATTCATAACGCATATCATTTATTTTTCATCCGATTATAAAATACAATTTGATGAAGAGATGCCATTGTATAAGATACATTTGCAATGTGTACACCACTCACGCAGATAAAAAAATATAGTTTGACGTTTAACGAGCGTAAGTGTATAAATGAATGAATCATTAGTCAAGAAAAGCTAATTTCAACTGTAGGCCTTCATACTTGGTAAATCTAAAAACTGTTTTTCTAAAACAACATAACAGCTCATATTTCAGAAATTATGCAGGTCTTCAAACATTATGATACGAAACTTTAAATCAAACTATGCACCATTAAATTATCAATGCCCTGTGCCCACCCGTATCTCCCGCATGTTTTAAAATCTAATAACATGTGACGTTTAAATTCATTAACACACCACTATGCTTTTCTTTATCTACGCTAGGTTACATGAGGGTATTGAATCCCCAGAATTTCACAACATATGCTATAATTTATTTCGGTTTCTAAATTGTAAGTTCAAATTTAATCATCTTCAATTTAGCAGAGTTCACAGAAAGTTATATCAATAATTTATAAAATTTCCAAATTTTCAATTTAATTTGCATCGTCATACATTTAGCACAGTTTACTGAACGCAATGGCAAACATATAAAATGAAACATGAAAGGGCACTCTACCTTCATAAACCACATTTAATTGAGCATAAATATAGATTATTATCTAGGGAACTATTTCAGCTCGACAGATATGTTACGGTACGTGGCACATCATCATGATAAATGAAATTGGTCTAGTTCTAAATACATGTAGGTGTATGTTTAGATATCCATAATATAAAACTAAATTAGTAAATAGTTTTCTTATATTAAACTTTTCAAATATCGCTAAAAAAAATATTTTTTTTGTCAAGAAATTAAATATTGTTATAATCAGACCAGGTTTCAAATTCAAAGGATTCCCAAGCGTTATTAAAGCGCAAATCTTGTGATGAGACATATATTTTGACATCATACTAAGTTTTGATGATATCTATAACTTTAAATTACTCACACATACACATATTTCTATCTATACCTTCATATATACCGGTAAAACTATTTCAGTTTTATTTGTCTTTTAAACGTGTGTTAATCAAAAGTTTTACTCATTTAGTATTTCAGTATAGTGATTCCGTGTCAAAATGTTTTATAGGTGGCATGAGGTTTGTTGAAGGAATAATAAAATATATATGTGCTTCAGAGACAATCACTGAATGTTTGCAGGGAGCCCTCTAATGTGTGTGTCATATGATGATATAACGTTTTTTTAATATATCGTTTTATAATTTCTAATATAACACAGCAATGCCACGTAGATATAATCAGAAGACCACCGGGTTGAGACCAATTATCTAAATTATCTAAATTATCTAAATTCAAGTAAATATAGTGTACTAAATACATACTAAGACTGCTTTCCTAAATGAAATACTACGATACATTGTACACTAACCTATCGAATGCAAGTTGTTTTATATCTTATCTATTTAAATGTATTTGTATATAAATATATTGGTAATATATTAAGTTGACATGTTAATAGTCCTTAAAATAAAGTTTACTCATTAAGATAGGAAAGCTTATTTTAAACTGATAAAATATTGTGCTTTTCACCTAAAACACGGATAAACATGATTTGACTTTTTCTTTAATTTAAACCTGTGCAGCTTAACTACTTTCAACCTCATATTGAGCTCATGTTGACCTCAAATTAACTCTGAGAACGAGAACAACATGGGTCATGATGAGGGTTTGTGCAAACTATCAATGTTTAAATGTTATAAATCCAAATCATATATTGTGTCAACGCTGCTAAACCTATTTGCACGGAGCCCTTGAATTGGTCTGTCACGTGATCGCAATTGCAAGCTTGGTTATTATTTTATATAGCACTACATGCCACGTAGATAAAATCAGAAGGGGCCGAGAGCTGCTGAAGGAATTTCAGTTTATCAAGTTTTAACAATGAAGCTCGTTTTTATAGCGTTTTGCTTTTTGATTTTATCTGGACAAGCCCTCGCTGGTAAGTAAAATTCAATGAATTTACTTATTAGTATAAATTGATAAAGTTATTTTTTATGTTGTTATGTTTTATATGTATGGTAATGTTAAATCATCTCAATAAATTGTTAGACCATATGTATGAAATAGTGCTTTGCACAACGTACATTATATGTTTGACTAATGTTCATTTATTCATATGAGATACATATAGAGTTGATACTATTGATTAATTTCAGATATACAAAGTAGAATGTACTTTTGCATAATGCAAAGGGTTATTTTAAATAAACATTAATATATTTAGCAAACGCATCATATGGAAAACAAATAAAACTATATCCGGAAAAGATATAAATATATTTTTCCAATTAATTTTCATAACTTATATAAAATTTCATCAATAACAGCTAATCTCTAAATTAATGACGCGTGTATACTAAAATTGTATTTTATTTGATACAATAGTTTAATCCATGTTGATTATAATTATAAAATTATAATTATTAATTATCAATTATAATAATAACTATTTCTTATCAATTTTTATTTAGATTAAGCCTTAGATAACATTAAACACTGTCATTTCACCTGTTATTATGACGTAAAATGATACCTGTAGCCTTCCTAATTTAGGACGAAATAAATTGGTTGTTCGAGATAAAACATAACGTAAAACACTATTACCAACGAAATAATCCTCGTTCTAAATAAATCTACTATATTCATAGTACTTAACTACCTAATGATCTTATGCAACGTTATTGATATATTTGTTCTATTTTATATTCACGCATCTAACGTAATAAATGCATTGCTTTAAATATAATATAACGCCAAACGCTACGACTAAGTTATATTCCTTTTACACATCATCATGCTTATTTCCTTGACAGTTTTCAATACAATTAAAGGTGTATTAGCGATTTAACTAGTTTTTAAGACAAGGCTACATCGCACAAGAAAGATATGGTAGAATGCGATAACCTGCGATATAATTCACATTCTTATGTAACATTTACTCCGTTAGCTGATATTTTTTTCTGCAGCATTATTGATATGTTTATATTTTAAGATACTTATAATTTATATTTCTTTTTGAAAGATAAGTAATCGCGACACTTAGTGGATATGTAAAAAACTCGCAATAGTCCGCCATTTTATTGCTTTTAGCCCATGCTGTTGCATAAATAAAGTCAAATGATTAGAATAAAAAAGTTTGTTACAATATTTAGAAATAAATATATTGCTCAAAACATGCCTTTTCTATTAATGCAAAAACTACCTTCCGTCTTCCTTTCCCGATTTAGGAATAAATCGCCATTTAACGGTGTTATAATTATTTAAAATTTGTAAGTGTTCTCATGAAATCATCAGTAAAATAAGCCTGCTGGGCAATAGTTATAATTTGAAACAAAACCTGTTTGAATTGAGTGCCTGTTTTAAACAAGATTTATTGATTTAAACTTATGTGGGTTGACAACATCAATACAATATTTTGATATTAAACAGTAACCGATTTCAATTGCAAAAGATTAAACAAAAACATGAAAACAAATTATGACCATATTGGGTATGAGGTTTATTTTGAAAACGCAATCGTATAGATAACTTAACTTACTGATCAAGAGCTGTTGATCAACTGATCATTGGAGATTAAATAAGGTTATTTCTTAATCAATATTTAAGAATGAAGCATTACAGGATTGCCTTAGGGGCGGCAATGCAATTTCGCACATTCATTATTTATTTTCAAGCAATAATATGATAACTTGTTGAGTCATTATTATAAATTGAAAACAAATAAAATCTTCTTTAATATATTTCCTTCGTTTAACCTGATTTATTAGTTGAATACTATTATTAAAGTGATTGAGTTATTACCTTATCCATACAAAATGTTGATTTTTCATCCGCAATTTATATTTATTCCAAACAATATACATGGCAGAGTGGTCTCGTATTACACTGAAACAAATGCAAACGCAATTTATATTTTTTCCAAACCATATACATGGCAGAGTGGTCTCGTATTACCCTGAAACAAATGCAAGAATATAAATGTTGTCCATTGTTCAACTGCAAATTAAATATTTTGTAAGGTGATGAAGGGAGCTCAAAGCAATCATCAGACAGCGAATCAGGTTGGTAGTTGCTATAATTACGGAACCAAATCATATTAATAAATGCTTATGTTACATACCAAAAGTTACTTAAATGTTCAAAATAGTTGTCGATGCTTTTGTTGTATCTATAGAAGAAAGGCACTGTTTATAGCAATGGCTATGGCTGTTATTGCCATTAGATAATGCGTATGATTATCAATTATTGAATAAATAGCTTTATGCAACTAATTCGTTCAAAATATTACAAAAACTTACAATTGCTTTTCAGGTGAAGGAGGGAGCTTCGAACAATCGTTGGAGAGTGTATCAGGTTATTCTTAATTAATATTTAGGAATGAAACACCACTGTATGGCGTTAGGAAAGGCGATAATAATTAGCAATTCTATTATTTATTTGCAAGTGATGCTAGGAAAAAGTGTTGGATCATAATTATAATTTTAAAAAAATACTACTTATATATATTTCCTTCTTTAAACATTGAACGTTGAATAATATGATTTAGGCTATTGAGTGTTTCCATACAACATTTTAATTGTTTAATATGCAATTGATTGTGATTGCAAAATATAAACATGGGAAAATGATCGCGTGTTACACTCAAACGAATACAAGAATATAAATATTGTCTATTTTTCAACTGTAAATTAAACATTTTGTAAGGTGACGGAGGGAGCTTTAAACAATCATCGGACAATGAATCAGGTTAATTCTTTGCTATTAACAAGAAGGCAGATCATATAAATAAATACCTAAGTTACTTATGAAGCGTTAATTAAATATTCAAATAAGCTTCTAAATGAATGTTTATAAATTTATTTTTATGTATAAATGTATCTTTCTGTTTTTGATGACAAGCATTATGCAAGAATTTAAGAACAACGAATAAATTGTATAAATATATTGTATAATAAATTGTATAAATAAATGAATCGGTTTTTAGAGCCTGACGGAGTATTATGCGAGAAATTACTTACAACAAAATTCATTGCTAGCCAAAGACTCGGTATTTTTGAGGTGATCGACTTACTCACTTTGAATCGAAGTACTATCGGGAACATTCAGATTATTGGTGCAGTCAATTGGTTTATTGACTTTGACTCTGGCTTGGACCTTATTTTACTTATTAGTTTCAATAAGATTTTTACTGTCGATTTATATGGAACAATCATCGAGCTTATCGATGCAGGTAGTTTATTATATCATTTTTATTTCTCTGTAACATAATAAAAAATCGATAAATTTATTTTAAAATGGATCAATGATTTGTGTCAAACAAAATGAAAAATCTATGTAATCGGTTTAATGATTTTTTTACACTAACAATATATCATATCTAACACTTAAGGCACAAATCCGATGACTTAAGCGTGTATGAATCATAAGTAGTAGCATCATTAAAATTCATTTACATGACATTCTTACAAAGTAGCGTGTTGTATGAATTATCTATGTATATGCCCTGCATATTGAATATTATTTGCATGAGTGAAACAAAGATATAATTTTGTATTCTATAAACTATACGCGGACTTGCTACATTATCATTCAAGCATCTACATGAATGAATTTGCTTTGTTTAGGAGAAGGAGAACTTCTTACAGGTATTGCAATTGATCCTCTCTCGAAAAAGCTTTTCTATGCAAGTCAATCCTCCTCAAATATCGCTTCTGTTACTTATCCTACTATCGGCTCGAACGACCCAGTCACAATTACACCAGACAATGGAATCTCCATACATGCACCCTATGATGTAACAATTGATCCAATCAATCAGTAAGTGTTTCATTAATCAAGTGACATTTATATCGTATAATAATATAATAGTTATGATTATATATATACATTTCAGCGTACAAAATGTTAGGATCTAAGGCTAAATACACCCTCTGTAAATTAGTCATGATTCTTAAAATGCAGAGGTAAAATCATGTCTAAGTAGAAATAACTATCAATTATTTTCAAAAGGAGGCTTATACTTATGTAATCGTTTTGTCACAGAAAATCTGATAGAGATGGAATGTATAAAATATAAATATATAAATGGTAAGCTATAAATTGTTAAAGTATATGTATATGTTGAGTATATTTTCGTTCTATACCATTTCACGTGTTTATAATGTTTATCCGGTATGAAATGCAAGCACAAAAATAGGATGACATGAATCTGGTGGGTCATTATTGTTTTACTAATAATTTGAAAATTATTTTTTTTTCAATTGGTGAAATGAACCTTATTCAAAAGCCAAGGCAACTTTGATTTCATATTATAATGCTGTTCGTTTCTGTATTGTACGATGCAGTGCAGTATTATATTATCAAAGAAGGTAATGCTTGTACTTATCGTTCTTGATTGTACACGTTTTTAGAAAAATGTACTGGAGTGATGTTGATCTGGACCATATTGTACAAGCAAATTACGACGGGTCCGAGGCTGTAGTAGTGGCTAACGCTACCTCTTTGCCCCTCGCTTTTTATCCATTAGCGTTTGATAAAGATGGTACGTCTTATATGCTAGAGCAATGTGATACATGATAAGCAAACTAATCAGAGTGTGATAGTTTATCATAAATCTTATACTTGCGTTCCTCAGCAATCTTATATCGATGTTTTATTTCGATAAGTTATTATATGAATTAATATTGAGATAGTTAAGTGCGGTATGTGTATATAAGAGCTGTCTTTTGCTCATGTTGTTGTTTTCTAGAAAGCCAATTGTACTTTTTCGACGGAGATGATTTGAAATCCTATTCAGCGAGTAGCGGGGCCATTCAGACAATTACCACGCTACCTGATGGAGGAGCGACAGTTATAGACATTGCCATTGTCGGCGATTTTCTGTATGCCGGTATTGTTGGGAGGTACATTGTCAGGAAAGATTTAATACAGTTTCGATTTTATTTGATGTTTCATTTTTTTTCTAAAACATTTCATTGGGTCGCTCAATGGCATCATCATTTTGTTAATTATGTTTGAAAAAAATGAAAACAAAAACAGTTAGGTCAATATATACAATTATACAAATATATATATATTAATATTCCATATATTTTTTATCAAGGTTACAATCTATATTACAGGGTATATCATTAAAGCTCTAAGGCCGCGTTCACGCACCTCGATCATACAGGAACACACAAACTATATGCGGCAAACCGCCATTTGAATAAATCAGTTATTCCCTGTTACTCCCTTCTTTTCATTTTTCGATTTGAGTTTTTGTTTACGAGTGAACGCGGATTAATGTGAAATAAAGGAAATTTGTGTTTCTTCTTTTCAAGCCCGAACTTGGTGCGCGTCAGCAAGACTGGAGGGATGTTTGAATCAGTCCTAACGCTGGGAACACAACTAATTGGCCTAGCCAATTTCTGCCCTTAAACTACAAGGAATCACCCAGATACAGAATATGCAGACTCCATTGTGACCTATTGTGTTTAGTTTTAAACTGATAACATTTTGATTAAAAAGTATTGAGTGTGTCGTTGTTGAATTGCATATTTGTCCAAGTCTGAAATAACTGTCAGAGAAATTAATACATTGATTGGTTTTTAAATTGGTTATTAAAAATTAGATTAGCCAATCGATAATAATTTGCAAAATGATGAAACTATTACGGTCATACTAATATCGCAACATTCTAAATATGTATATAATGAACTAGTTATCACACTAAATTATGACAAAACATATTAAAACATAACATCATTTGATGCATGGGTTTATTAAATTGTTACATCTAAACACAACCAGAACGTGATTTTGTAATGTTTTATGCAAATTCTTTATATGATATAAGATTAAAGCCGCGACTACATAAACCTAGCTTGGGTTGTCATTTATACGTATGTCTTTGACGTATGGCGCAATGACACGATTTATTCATATTTTTTTTTAAACAAAACAAAGCAGTCAGTATTGCAACCTTTAATTCGAATAAGCTGGTTTTATGTAATTAATGCTATAATTCATGCAATTGTTTTACCATAATCAAGATTCAAAATAAATGTTTATGATTTTACCTATTCTTAGTAACTAATAAACATTGTGAAAACAATTGTTTAAGTTATAGTTTGTTTTAATCGTTTTGTGTATTTTAGCTATATAAACTTTTGTGTAAATATCCAAAACATTAGTTAGTATGTCTGTGTTTATCTCTAGGTAAGTTTAACAAATAAAAATATTTGGAAACAAATATCTGTTTACCAGTTATATTGGATAATATTTAACTATACATAACTTAAGCATTTTTGCTTTTATATCTCGGGCAGTTTTTTAACAATATTCAAGTAATATATTTGGGAGCGAAATAAAACTTTTGAAAATGAAATCATAACTTTTTTTTACTTAAGCATAAAGAATGATTTAAGTAAATTTAGGTTAAACGAATAATTATATTACCGTTCGCCACTTGTTTGGAAATGAAACGACGTCATGACATGATTAAATACCTAAATTTTGTTATTGTGCAAAAGCATATTTCTCGTCGAGAGGTGAATCAATATTATATTTTTACAAATACAATATGTAATGGGCTAGTTAATACTTTTATATATAGGATTTCAAAACTTGGATGAACAATGCGCATACAAATACGTAAATATGCATTTTAGTGTGATAATAACAATCACATATTGTCATTTTATTTATTTTGTATCCTTCCAATGAAGGTAGCAATACGAACAAAATCATTTCCATCCTGGTTAGTAATGATAAGTTATAATTTTTCTCACAAATATTCTTCAACACCTTCAACATTCTTCAACGGGCAAATTAATTTGACCATTTTTTTCCATATCTCCATTCCTATCCCTGACAGAAGTGTAATTTTAGTACATTATTTAAATGAAAAAAATGTGCTATTTTCTGCTATATTCATCATTTAATTTGAAGGAAAAATAAATGAGAAATCGTTGAATGAATATGAATACATTTCATTTAAAGATCATTTGGTGTCGTGGATATCATATACTGACACGCTTCCCAAGCCCACGTTGCTTAACAAGTAATCGGAGTTTCATACGGTTATAATGTGTGTTATTTGTGCATGTTCATATTCAATCTAGCTCTCGCATATAAGCCTTTCATTGTAGAATCTGTGTAGACTTGTGTTCAGCTGTTTAGAAGTAGAATCTAAAATTTAAAATTTAACATGGATAAAAATAACGTTAATCTCTCTTGTTAAGTAAAAACAGTCATTTATAGAGTTTATAAATATTTTAAAAAGGAAAAGAAGCTGGGACATACGAAAAATGTATAAAAAGGGTGGAATATATCTTTAAAATATCAACCAGTACATAAGGACGAATAATAAGAAAGGCAAAGCTGGCCAAGAGCATCGAAGGAAAAAACAAACCCGTAAAGAAAAGTTTGATGTGTTTCAAAAAGACGTTAGGGCTCTTTATGGATTCTTTGAACGAAATGAGACTGTGACATCGAAACGATTACGAATATTACTAGCAGAAAAACATGATATTGTAATTTCAAAGAGAACTTTATTAACAATCATTAACCGACTAGGATTTAAATATAAGAAACGCGGTAGCAACCGTGGGGTAATTTGTGAACGTCGTGACCTTGTCAAAGCCCGGGCAAACTATCTCCAATCGATTAAAGCATACAGAGAACGAGGAAACACGGTTGTTTATACAGACAAAACGTGGGTTAATGCCAGCCACACGACACCACTTCAGTGGAACCCGCTGGATCTAAAAAAAATATCCCTACTGGACGGGGTCGTCGATTGATTATCTTGCATGCAGGATGCGCCAAAAAGGGATTTTTGGACGGATGCGATTTGGTTTTTGAATCAAAATCAAGATGTAATAGAGACTACAACTCAGAAATGAACGGAGATGTATTTCTAAACTGAGTTCAATCCCAGTTATTACCAGCACTACCGCCAAAACCTGTCGTGGTAATGGACAACGCGCCATATCATAGTATGTTGGTACTTAAATCGCGATGTCCAACATCAAGTACTCGCAAGAGAGACATGCAGAAGTGGTTAGAAGATATGGACATCGATTTCGATGCTCACCTGAAAAAAACAGGAGCTCTATGAATTGATTATAGCCCATAAACCACTCCCACAATATCAAGTGGATGAGAACATTAGAGCTTCTGGTCATTAGGTTTTACAGCTTCCGCCATACCACTGCAACTTCAATCCTATAGAACTCATATGGGCAGACCTCAAAAACACATTGGATAATAATACCTTTAAATTAGACCAAGTTAAGAAAATGGTGTATCAAGGTTTTGCCAGAATCTCCCGTGAACAATGGAGTAAGTGTGTCCGTCAAGCAATTGACGTCGAAGAACAAAATTACTGGACATCTGAGGGTTTAACATCCATCTCTCGAGAGATCATCAATTTACAGTCCGATGCTGGGGTCGACGACTGATAAGTATAAAAGGTAAGATTATTCTGTTTGTTTTGGGGTTCGGACGAGTTCAAGTATTTTTTTCCAGGTACCAAGCATAATTCATTTTAAAAATGGAACCCAGCGCTCAAACTAAAGTACATTTCCATGATATGTCACATTAATTTACCCGCACTTTAGGATAGGGTGTACATAAGATATTTTTCAGCCATTTTTGCTTGTAAATTATTAAAACGCACAATTCAAATGTACATGTAATAATTCAATGTACATGTAGCAAGAGGAGCCGCTTTTATGGAGTTAAATCTTGTGATGACCACGTGCTCTGATGAAATCATACTCTATTGTTTAGATATTGGGGAATTTCCTAGGCTCAATGTGTATTGACTATTCAGTAAAACCTATATTTTTTGAATGCTCACATTCTGAAACACATTTTGGGATCGGAAAATATTTGATTTAAAAAGCATCACTTTTGCCCTAATTTTGGGGATTTCCACAACAAACAGATGGTACAGATCAAGATTGGTTGTTTTTGGATGTAGTTTTTACAACTATACTCACCCAAACAAGAAAGTATATTATGACTTTAGAGGGTCTTATCTCTAGTTCTACTGAATGGATCATCATGAAATTACATAGAAATATAATTTAAGGCATTATAAATAGCCTTGTAATTTTACATGCCAATCAAAATTAAAACAATTACGTAGCAGTACTTAAGGATACCAATCTTCGATAAGAACCTGTTTGAGTGCAGCGCAGTTTTTGGGGGCATGTTTTCTGAATCGTGTGCGAATGGTTTGATGGTTCTAGGAGTGTTTTATCGGGTTATTGACTGTTAAAAAAAGCTGACCAGGGTAGCGTCTCCATGTTAGTATCAATAAGGCGGTAAAAGATAGCCGAACAATAAGACCATATTCCATGTTTGCAGATGCGATTGATGACCTTTTGACTGAAAAAATATGGATTACGGGCCCTTAGCGTCTCGATGACGGTCAATGTCGATGCGCGAAATCGCTCTCGGAGGCTCTGCAGGCGAAACCTTCGATGACCCGCGGTCGTTACGCTAAAACGGCTACTGTCCAATGATGTCCCAGGTGGTTGGGATCGCGTTTTGAGACAATAAATCCCAGCGAATGTGCTCTAAAATGGTTTGGCATCCTCTTTCCTGGAAACCCCAGCAGCCAGCATACAAATAGCTCGTCTTCTTTCTTCTTTGAATAGGCGTGGCATGATTAATTTTGATTTTACAAAAAAAATGGATTGATCAAATGCTCGACTTTTGTTAAGAAACACAACAATGTAGAAACAAATCGCAAAAAGCTACTAGGTCTACTTGTTTTGATGGCAAACTTGGTTTCACACCTTAATTTTACACACCCCCAGAAATAATCAATCATTGCGTAGTCGCAAACTGATGCGACTACGTGTGAAAAATTAGTAGTTCTAACGATGCTGAAAATTTGAGCACAAATGGTTAACGCATAAAAACGTTTTTGAGACATATATTTATATACTTATTTTTTTTTGGTGAGTATATAACCTTGAACCCTTTTAGGGTTAGCCAAAAACAATATTATAATACTTCATGTTTTCAGGAAAATACCGTAAAATATTTGCCCCGAGGGAGACCGTCCGGGAGGGACCGAAGGCAAAGCCTGAGGGGCAAATATTATACTGTATTTTCCAGAAAACATGAAGTATTATTTTTAATTCTTGCTTTTTGTCTTTATATTCTTAAATTGAAACGATTAATAAGACCAAGTGCACCGTTCAAAGCCAAAAATTGTTGATTTTCTTGACTTAAAGTGTCCAACGAAATGCCACCCGGGAGGGTAACGTTAAGAATAAACTAGATAGATGGTGTGCTTCTAAAAAAGCACAATTATCTGCAATCTTTTTCTTTCCCTTAATTGAATATTATGTTTCATAATTTTTTTTCGATAACTAATGGAATAAGATCCCATATAATGTTCAATATTTGATATAATCTAGCTAAAGGTCAATATAAAGGCAGATTATACATAGCTACTTTGTTATAGGTTTATCAAATAATTGAGTCACAATATAGATGTGATATTTCATTAAAACATAAAGTTACAATAATTGGCTTCAAAGCGAAGTGAGGTACTGGACACGACGAGTATCGATTATGTGTCACAGTGCTTTTATATAG
>LQRL01059616.1:8534-24959 GCA_001703475.1 Hydroides elegans
TAGGCACCCAGAAGAAGCTGCATCCAATCTAGTGTTGTGGACCCCTAATCACGGCAAGCGAGGGCGAGGAAGACCGGCGCGGACGTTTGTGCAGCAGCTGCGAGACGACACCGGCCTCCAAGAACGCGAGATGGCATCCTTGATGTTGAGCAGGGACCAGTGGAGGATCCATGCAGGTCGATGTTTCCAACATCGACCTAGGTAGGTAGGTATATTCATGGAATTTATTTGAACATACTGAGACTATACCAGGGTTTGGTTCCTTTTCATTTCACTCTATAGACAGGGATTCTGTAAACTGTAATTATAATTATTCTCATATGAGAAGTTCATCAAAACGTAGCATTAGGACAAAAAAAGTTATAGAAAATAATTATTGCGCGTTTTGCGTGAATCATAAGCAACCATGAACTGTGTTTGACAATTCATGGATTCCATTCCAAGAAAGGAGTCCATTGAGCACATGTACCCTGTACATGCCATAGCATATACTGACGCTGATTTAGAAAGCTACACATGCATTGTGGGCGCCCAATGGCGTTCTCGTATGTGTAACCAAATATAAATTGACGCCACACCCCCTCATCCCCATTTTCTCTTATATTTCATACCCTTGGCGCCCCGGTTCAATATCATCTGGATCCGTGCCTGGATGTATATATATATTTTTTGAGCGATTTCGCTCTATATACTTATGAAATCAAGACATTAACACCTTTGACATCATCAGCAAGACTCACCTGCGTTTAATATCGGTGCATAACTCATACTATTGGCCGTCGAGCAATTCCATTTCTCATACGCGAACTGCCACTTGCACTCCGAAAGCCCCATGCCGACGCCGGTTCCCACACAGGGCATCGCTTCCGGGTTCTGTTCACAGATGCGCATTTGCTCGAGCACCAGTCCGTCCACCATGTTGCACTGGCCCGTGTCACCGTGGTTGAGGCCCACCGAGGACATGCTCAGTAATCTGTGGGGATAGAAAATTGTATAGCATAATTATATATATATTTGTTCTAAGATTCATGTTGAAATTGATTTTCGCATAACACGTTATAGAGATAGGTATTTCAACAACAAGAAACTCCAGGACAATAGGTGCGTGCGTATAAGCACTTTCTGACAAGAAGCCGACTTGCAATATTTCAACAAAAGTTCCGTGAATATACAATGCTCATTAGAACACGTTTTATAATGTTGAACACAGAAATCTTAAATGAGCAATATCATGGAACTTACGCATTGTTCGAGCAATAGGTGATTTACACTATGAAAGTTGGAATTCCAATTTATGTTCTATACATCATAACAATACAGAAACAAGCAGTTAAGACACCACTCAAATAGTTCAGAATCTATATATTGAAGCCCATATGATCTATAAGGTATTGACTCGTGGTGATGGAATGCTCAGGTTTTATCAACATAGATAGACTTCGCTGTTTGTTGCAGTTATCTCATCTTGTAGCACCCAATCGCCATTAGCTGTAATGAATTTTAGGCGAGTTGAAGGCGAGCGGTTACAGATTTTGATGAATGGGAAAGTGGAACCGTAGTTATGTTACCGATATGGCATGTCCTGCTAAATCAAGATAAGACATGGAGGTTCGTGATTTTAGATCCTGAATTAAACCGATGATTTGTGTGATTTTTATTGTTTTTGTAGGAATCGTTTTGAAAACGGCAACCAAAACAAATTGCAAACACACATTGAAGTCTAGACCAAAAACCATCGATTCCGGGAGGGCACTGCAACATATTATCCTATTGCATTGAAAACATCGATAGGTCATTTGTATAGATAAGCTCCAGCTAATAGATTATCGCCAACTCACTATCTGTCTCTAGGGTAACGCGACTCCATATCTGGGCCAATGTTGCGGATGAATCAAAAGGTTCGCACACAATCCATTTAATAAGAATAGGTCTAGCTTATTTCCGCTAACCTCTTTAACATTTGACTAAATGCCTTTTCCAAAAAGGACTGAAGTGTTAGGAGCCAAAGTGGTAAAGGCCGAACTGTTCAACATCCCAACTTATGCACTTGTACACCGCATAGTCTATATGACTAAGGAAGTATGTTAAGATTAAAGACTTCAAATTTGATATTGGTACACTCTAATAACATGGAAATGTTTTGCACATTTTGAAAATTAGCAAAGTTCTTAATTGAACAGTGTTGCACTGGTTTGCAGGTTTGTAATATTTCGAGATGAAAAACGGTTTTGACGAACGCTTTATCTATCACCTGTAGCCCGTTTTACGCTCATGCATCATCGCTTCCATTGGTTCATCTGATATGAAGCTTTGAAGCAAGGTCTTTCAAGTATGTTTTAGGGGCCTGCGTTTGTTTTTGTGTATTTTACTTACTCGAAAGACTGTATCAAGAGAAGAAGATGAGAGAAGAAGTGATATGTAACTATTTATATTCGAAAAATTTTGTCTTTGTTTTGGGTATAATATGTGACAATCTGGCGTCCTAAAGTAAATCGGTTGTGATACCAATGGCTGATGTTTCCACCCTTTTCTCAACATGTTTCTCAAATCTATATATATATTTAAACCTTTATATCACCTGTGCATAAAATATGAAAAGGACCTAATTAATAGGCATAAATTACATAGTTGAAATGATTGATAAATTAACCAATCTTCCTTTCAAGTAAAATTAATTGCAAAGATCAAAGATATCCATCGCAACTTTATTAAAACACAATGGTTAGAGATTCCTTGTACCCGCATAGGGAAAGTGCATTTCCTAGGCCAAGTTATTTCACTAGGTCAACTATATGTATATTTTATCATATCTATTTTATATGTGAAATCGGGTTGAAACCTAATTTAACTAAGCTAGGCAATGGTACAACCAAACCTTTGCAAACCACAAACCTTTTCTTGTGGTAATGTATGCAGTTGCATCTTCGACTAATAAGTAATTTGAAGATACCCACATTTACAATGCTTGAAGGACAAATTCACGTTTTCTTAAGATAAATTATATTTCAAATAAATTACATTTATAAATAGAATGCGTTTTTAGGGCCTGACCACATACATAAACATGAAGGTCACTTCATGGAGCCCTAAACAAGTATTTCTCATGCATTTTAATGTGAACTCCTTGAAAGCGTGATGAACAATATAGAATCAATCGTTTTAAATAGCTTTCCACTTTTCATATAATACATTTCGGATTTCCGAAACGAAAAGTCCTTTTAACAGCCCTAGTTCAAGATGAATTGTGGATTTTGATAAGGATTTTAATGTACATGTAGTCTCATACTCGAAAATGTGATTATAATGTTCAATATACCAAACTTCCTCCTCCTTCGGGGCAAGATCAAATAGATGTTCTTGATAAATAATGTATAGTTATTATGAATAACTCTATTCTATTTACTTAACAAAAACGGAAAATTACGAACCAATTACAATATGTTATGCATTTATTCAATGATAATCAGAATATTTGCAAATTGAAAATGATATATTTCTACATAATTAAACACAAAATATGTTTTGACATAAACATTAAAAAGATTTTAAGTTCAAAAATAGCATATTTCCAATACAAAAACTATACTCGAATTAAAATGCTACCATGAATCGAAATGATTTGATAACAGCCAACACTTTATGTAAGTGGCTCCAATAATATCTTCCCATTATACAAGATGTTAAAATACATGAAAGTGTGTCTTTATAAAGCGAATGATGATATTGTTGGCCCAACATACAATTTTATCTTTTCAAAAACCATTTCATATTTTCATTGGTGCTGGGAAAAATAAGATCATCGAAATATTTAAAGATGTTCAAGGAGAGAGATCAAAGGGTATGATTGCGTATGTATTAAATTGGCAACGGGAAATTACATACCGGGTATTAACATTATGAAGGGGAAATTTTAACATACTGCAAGAATTAAAGCAATGTATTTATGCATAAACAAAATTATGTCATAATACTTTATAAAGATATTTTAACCAAATTAAATTAAATATGAAAAGATGTTTTTCCTGTATTATTATTCTAATGAAGACATCCTTTTCACTAACACATTAACACCATGTACACGTTTATTATATTTTAGATAAGTGCTCAGATTATTTTAAGAACATGGCAAGTTGATTCGACGTTGTAGTTAAGGCATTTATGTTGGTTTAGTAAAAAAAATGAAGTGAGAGCTTAAATATCTGCAAATGCCTGCGAAATTATAACAGTGATCCCTTAATAATTTTTTATCAAGAAAGGAAATATCTTTATAATGTATTGTTAATATCTTATGAATCTCTTATGTCATTGCCCTGACCGCACTTGTTAAATACAACAGCATTATCCAACTACCTGCTATAAATAAACACAAGCATACAAATCTTTTAGATAAGCAATCGGCCCATAAAGTCTGAAATGCAAGAAACTCTTGGGTAAACATCAAAAATTGTTAATTTGTTTACTTCATTACTGTTTAGTGTTATTCTAATATTTTTGCGTCTTAATCTTTCACCTTTTCCTTTACATTCATTTTTCATGATTGCTATACACTGAACATGGTATTTATTCGATAGTTTTCTTTGCGTAAGAACTAGGCCTGTCGAATTCTTAAGTCGCTTAAGACGACACTTAATTGATAATACAGTAAAGGCGAAAACTATGCGCAAAACACTGAGTAGGTAATAGTCGTGTTGAATTTGCCCCAAAGCGAGTGGGTCTCGAAAATGTCGAATGTTTTCATAGTTCAGCCAAGCCTATGACGGGTTTACACTTCAAGGGAGAAAGATGATCTGCGTTGTAGCAGCAAATTAGGTGCCCTGTCAGCAGTCCCGATCCTTATCGTGCAAAGTTTCTTAAACGTTTATGCTGCAGCGAATCTTAATATTAAAATGTAACCACTATATAGATAGCGGATTGAATGGTTGTCAATTCTGTCACCAGTTATGATGAAGTATTTATACATGTATTTATTTCTAATTTCTAAATACACATTTGATTATAACTGTTTATGTTACGTATTTTTACATCATTTTTAGAATCTCTTTTATTACAATTCTAAAAAAATAGAAGGGCACTTCACGACACATTTTTCGAAAAGTTGTTAAATCACCTTTATACAATATTACAATTACGAACAACAACAAAATAATGCTTTTTGAACATTAATATTTTGCAAAAAGGTGTTCATTTTTTTCCAAGCCAGCTGGGCGTTTTTCCTTTTCTAGTCAGCTTGGAGCAGAAAGGGAACACCTTTTGAGAAATTTGAAATGTTGAATATAACTAACTTACCTATATTATATTGCAAATAACTGCTTATTAAATAACTGCAAGCAAGTTTTAACAATTTTGAACTAATAATTATCGCTAATTATTACGAAAATTAGGAAAATATCTAAAAAGGTGTTCCTCAAACTGCTAAAATTTCCAAGCTAGAACGGACTTTCTCCAAATCTCCAAGCCAGCTTGAATTCGGTGGGGAACACCTTTTTGGGGGAACAGCCCGTGAGGTGCTCTTCAAAATATATATGTTCGGAAGGATAGCCTTTAATGAATTGATTTACAGCACGTTCGGAGTGTTCTTACAAATTTAACAATAATGTTCAGGGTATTGAAAAAATGCAAAGTAAGAACAGAGTAGGCCTACTCGTCTGGTGCTTTTCTATTTGCAAACTTATACACTATCCCCATATGGGAATGGTTTTAATGTTAAAACACTTTAACCTTTGTAATTTGCCTTTTAGAATGTTCGGGAAAAATAAAATAGCCAATTTAGAAAAATATATATATTTCTTTAGAATAAAAACTAATGTATATATATCAAGTCTAAAATACAATATAATTCACAGTTATATAATTGATTACATGTAAATAGCCTATTCTTTTTACTTTACATAGAAAAAAAAAATAAAGTCCAGAATAATATTCAATATTGGTTTTAGGTTTTATCTTGTGCAAATAATAACTAATAAATTAGAGGAAGAAGGAGAGAGCCATAATTATACACCTAAATATTTATATGCACTGAAAAATATTTATCATATAAAAACCAAAGTTCTCTCATAAAACTTATTCCAATTAACTGCCTTCTAAATAATACATTATTTTCAATAGTAAATTATAAGGTGAGAATTGTTTATTTGATATTAGTTTGGCATAATATAGTACAATGTTTCACTGAAATTAAATATAATGAGTGCCTTGATAGTTCATATTCGGATGTTTTAGTATTGTAATAAGCGACATGTCGACAAAAAACGGGTCCTTAATTTACAGGATTGTCTCATTTGAAATATTGACAACGCAAAGGTGTGTATTATTAAGATTGGCTAATATTGTGTTGATAAAAGAAAGGTTATTTCACTCTCATACTTGTCTTTTCATGAAAGTAGGCTATATATTAAGTAAGCACTTGAATGTGGAAAAGTATACTTAGTTTAAATCAACACGAGTTACCAATTAATGGTAACAACTACGGTAGTTTCACTCGAAGCAATTAAACTGTTTATGTATGATGTAAATATATTACACCCTGCAAGAAATATGCTAACTGCAATCTTAATAAACATGATAATTAAATTCCATCTTATAATCGGTTATGTATTTCAGCAAAAAAAACATAATATCGAAATTGCATTACAATCGGAAAGTGTCCCGAGTAGGCCTATATCGAAATATATATATTGAAAAGTATACCAAGAGCGTATATTTGCCTCAAAACCAAATTTAAAAAGGTTGATATGCGTTATACCTTATTCAACTATCAAATTAAATAAGAATTCTTTCATCAAAACAGGTGCTTTGTGAAATAAAAAATGCGTCGAAATGTAGCCTTGCCAATCGACCTTTTTAATTAAAGCGGCCGAATGCTGGATGAACGTGATTTTGGGCCTGGAAAAAAACTACAACATACTAAGCACTTTCATCTTACACCTTTCTCTCGATTCTTATTACGGTGAAATAGCGAACAAAAAACAACAATCGCCGAAACAATGTCTGTTGTATTTATATTATTGTAAAAACATATCTTTGGACTACCAAAAGATGAGAAACAGCTAAAGGTAAATTAATGTGTGGCACTAGCTTGTCCCATCCCCTATCCCCGCGACTTAGAAACCATAACATTAAGACAAACAAAAAGATTTAAAACTAATATAGGATAGCAATCAAATGCGAGACTGATTGACAATATGGACATTTCGGGAGTCTTTCCTTTTTCGAACAGGTGTTATCTTTTATTTCCTTCATGTTTTGCGTTCGTGAAAATAAATAAGGCTAATTAAATGTTAAGAAAATGCGTTTTGAAAAGGTGAGCTCCTGTGTGCCCGGAACTTTAATAAACGTAATATGATAGGAATAATGCCCGAAGTGAACATTCCAAAATGGCTATTGACCCGAGGGATGGGAATATTAATGCCCAAGCCCGAGTGTCTTAAAAAGTGATATTTCTCGGGTGATATTGTATATTGCTTCAACCATGTAATCGTTGTTATACTTACACCCAGTTGCCGAACGCGGCTTGCGTCTGAACCAACACGAATGTGATGACGATCAACAGCGTTCGACCGCATGCGCAGCCTGGTCTTAATAGGTCGTCTACGAAACTACTTTCTGCCATGTTCTTATCCATTGTTAGAGCTTGTGTCGAACAAGATTAAAACGATTAGCTATAATAATCACAATATTTCTTTAGCCGGTTACAATACTAAATGCGGTTTGCATTGAAAACATAAATAGGTAGGTGTTTTTTCTTATGAGTGAACTGGGCTTATCCTTATGAAATGACACACTGCACGCAAATAACACATTTTTGTTAATCCATTCATAATTGTGTATCATTCAGTCGTTATGATAGTTTCGCATCCATTTATGCCGATAAATCATTTTTCCTTGTAAATATGAATTTTCTTTGACTGAAGGTTTTCATAAGAAGAACATAATTCCATATGTAGTTGAACTAGTTTTCATATAACGAGTACTGCTATTATTAGAGGATAAAATATGTGTACCCTTTTCTTATCCAGAATGGTAAATCCGATCATACAAGAAATATCTTGACGAAATTATGATCGCCTCAGGAAAAATCACTTCCTGTCACTTTATTGTACTACACAGCTTAAATATGACATTCAATACATACATATGCTTAAAAGCTACCAATAAAATTATGACTTTTCGCTCCTGAAGACGCTTAACCCGTGTTGAACCTCTTAAGGCAATGCTATTCAATATCCATCGACACTTGAATGGTTGTAACGAAGGTAAAAGCACTCCAACGACAACGACTTGTGATGGTGAGTTTCCTTTTTATCTCGCTAAGATGATATGCTTCAAGATTCACTCCCGTATATTGTATCCTTATCATAAATGTATAGGCAGGTGTCAATTTTATTACAGTTTCGAATGCCACCCTCTTCATGGGTTTAATAGGTAGAGACTTGCAGTCACACTCGAGGTGTTGTATCGGGCATATTGCATAGCGCACATTCCCCGCCTCTCTTTCATCCCGTATTATGACGCCACAGCGATTCGTCCAATCAGATATAATAACAGTATGTGTGATTAGGTTGCAAGGATTGAAGATTCATTTTAGTTATTCCAATCCTATTGAAATGGATTTCAAAGCGAAAGGTTTCGAATTATCCTTGATAATGCACTGAATAACATAAAATTTTCGTGTAGTTCTTTTTATGCTTTTATGTTGTGAGGTTTCTATTCCCATTCACGTATTATTTCACCAAGTGCATTTCATCAGTGAGATTAGGCATTTATTCAATTAGGTGTTGATGGAAAAACACACACGGACCACTTCAAATGTTTAATTATTCTCTTTATCATTGGTAACTATTTTTGCGTGGACATATCTTACTATTATTACCAGCTTAGGAATAAACTCAATAGGGCGTACACCAATGCCCAGTATTATACAAAAGGTGTATGATATATAATACTTACATACATGTATGGTGCAACATCTTTAAAATAATTCAGTTATATTTTCGAAAATTAATCATAAATAGAAATTGGATATAGTATAATGTCGTATGATATACGTTGCGGCTAATCCAGCTTAAAGGTTTTTTTTTCTTATATACCATATTATTGTTTTAAAATCCCGAATCTCAGAATCTTTGTAAAGGCGAATATTCAAATATTAAACCAATTTTGGTCGTTGTGTGGCCGTGAAGTGAAGAGAAGACAATACAATTAATCAATTTTATTTTTATTATTTTAAAGGAAAAAAAATCGCATACCTATAGTTACTCTTTATTGCATCAATGTTATAATTTCTTCACTTTTCCTTATAATGTTATTCACAACAAGAAATCCAATAATGGCAGTATAAGCTGTCTTTATTATTTTGTAAATCCAACCACTACCTGCCTCACAAATATGGAAATGGTTTATCAGCAAAAGAAAATCAAAATGTCATCGACACAGATAAATGCTCAGATTAACGAGTCTAAACTGTTTTTCGTTGGAACAGCTATATTGCAAAAACAACGGTAACGAAAAAAACGTTTGAAGTTCGATTAATAGAGATCGTAGAGTTTTTTTCAGTTTCATTCTAATTCTAACATACAATGTATACGCGAAATAAGCACATTTTGTCGCATGCAATCGTCCGTTTATCTTCGAAAGCAATAAACAATGGAAACTGTTTAGAAACCGGATAAAAATCGCTACATTGGTAGTAACCTTACCCCAAAAAATGACTTTTCGCACCTTGGGGTCATAGGTTGTGTTTTCAAGTAAACCTGCATGCATTTATATTGCATGCCTAACCCTTTGCTTTGCTATTGTTACTCAACCATGCAAAAGGACCATGTTTTTGTGTCTTGAGTGTAAACAAACTCGTTAATAAATTGTGTGTAGTTTTGACAAATATCCTGTATAATATAAGTTTTTTTTTCTATTTGCGTCATGTATTATTCACAGACCACAAGCATGTAATTTAACAAAAGAATACATAACTTTTTAGCATTTGGGAATGGTCTTCCTTCACATTGAAACATCGGCCGAGACGCATTAACTGCTATGTCATCGTCTGCATTGTCAAACAGTATTGCCTAGAAACAATTTTACGGGAAATATCTCGTATTCTCCCATATTTCTTGGATACAATCGTGTATCGTCTTAGATGCAATCGCATTGTTTTTCAATCACAAGATTAATAGCCCTGCCCCATATGAGTACTTGGCTCAAATGGAACGGAATCTCTCGAGCCAGGGCCATTATTAACCCTCGATGACCAATCAAAACGGCTTATCTATGGACTAATCAGAAGAAATGACAAATTACAGCATAATTCTCTCATTTCGGTCCCCAGTGGATTAAAGTGATGTTTTTACGATATGATATTGGAAAAAATAAATCATCCAGAAAGAATCAGTTTTTGGTAAGAAATAGTCGTGTTTCAACTACGCAAAAACTCCAGTAAAAGAAATGGTAACCATTAACCAAAATATACTGTGACTATAACACTTATGTTTGAAACATGATTGGTTGAGCATAAAACGGAAAAAAATATTAACAATAATATGATTAAATTTGTTTGCTCGTAATTTTTCAATTGTCGCGATCACAATAATTAGGTAGAATTCTAAGCACAAAAACATAAATATAAGTTATATTTAGATTATACGTTTTAAGAAATTCCTTAAAATATTAAAAATAACAAATTTTCCCATTGAAAAGATATTTCCTGTTCCCTGATCGAACATTTTTTAGTTCATTATTTACTACCAGACATTTCATTCATGCAAAATATCTTTATTGTTCCGAAAAAGGCATCTACATACTTAAGATTGTCGTCGTGCACTTTTTATAATCGCGTCGGCGTTCCTCGAATGCTGAGGCGAATCGCACCCAACGCCTCCTCCGTGTATCAGTGCGCGCACTTGTTTCGATTTCCGAATCAGTGCATTGCGCCGCGAGCGATCATGCGTTTGTCGCGCATCTCCATTGTTGCTCTTTTTGTACTCTGTACTATGCATACAAATATTATAAATATGATTTTGAATTAAAACATATATATATTGTTTGAAATTACGTAAATGTAAAAACATAGGCATCAGAGATGCAAAGCCCCCAACCTATGCAAACAATTCTTTACCACGAATATTTGTCGATCGAAAGAAGCAGGTCAAAAGAAATATATTTCTTACAACTTCTTTTCTCACAACGTCTTTTTCACAACGTCATTCTCACAACGTCTTTCTCACAACATTTTTCTCACAACGTCTTTCTCACGACGTCTTTCTCACAATGTATTTCTTACAGCGTCTTTGTTCAACCGTTGCCCTTAAATTATCATCCACACTATGTAATCCTCTCAACGTCACAATATATGCGTAATCTTTCTGTGCAGTACAGATATCCCAAATATCTCAAATTTCTCTAAGTTCAAACCCCGTAATTTCAATATTATTTTGGTCGATCAAACTAGAACTACGACGTTGCACATCTGCCATTTATATTCATTCACTTTGTGAAGTATCAGAAGCCTAGGACAGAGGCTTCATACCAAAGTGCCGCGGACAAAGTGTTGCATAAATATCCCAAAATATCTCAAATTCGTCAAAGTTCAAACCCCGTAATTTCGACAGTTTTTGGTCGATCAAATTGAAACCTCAACGTTGCACATCTGCAATATATATTCTTTCACTGTGTGAAGTTTCAGGACCCTCAGACAGAAGCTTCATACCAAAGTGCCGCGGACAAAGTGTTGTATAAATATCCTAAAATATCTCAAATTTGTCAAAGTTCAAACCCCCGTCATTTCGACAATTTTTAATCGATCAAACTGAAACCTCGACGTTGCACATCTGCAATATATATTCTTTCACTATGTGAAGTTTCAGAACCCTCAGACAGAGGCTTCATGCCAAAGTGTCGCGGACAAAGTGTTGTATAGATATCCCAAAATATATCAAATTCGTCTAAGTTCAAACCCCCGTAATTTCGACATTTTTTTGGCCGATCAAACTGAAACCTCGACGTTGCACATCTGCAATATATATTCTTTCACTGTATCTAGTTTCAGAACCTTAGGACAAAGGCTTCATACCAAAATGCCGCGGACAAACTACTGCATCTCAAATGTTAACAGACGGACGGACGGACGGACGGACAGACGGACGGACGGACAGACGGACAGACGGACGGACAGACGGAATGGGGGATAGCAATAGCCCTCAGCCAAATTGGTTGGCTGGGGGCTAATAAATGCATTCAATATAATGAGGACACCGAATGGAAACGGGGTATATCTAGTTAGGTAAATTGTGACGATTCACTTAACTGAACATGTCATATGTATCTTTAAGTAAAAGTTTGTAATATTATTTTGTTATATAATTTAATCGGTTCAAGCGTTATATTGGTAAACATGCAACAGTCAACTACATCCTAAAATGCATTCTAAAATTGGTTGAGGTTAAATATACCGTTCATGCATCTTATATTAAGCACATAGTGAGTCAATCACGTTTCACGAAAAACAATTAATGACATTAATGCAAAAATAAAAGGATGAAATGACCAGGCCCCGATACCAAGGTGCAGTTTTTATGTTGATTTTACAGTACTTTGTAATACAAAGTGCACTTATATTGTACCAAAATATTAAACCACATTATGTTTTGACCAAAATCGGAAAAGGATACAAGAAAACGATAAATATGTTTTTGTCTGTAAAAAGTGTCAATTTTCATATCATAACAACTAACTCGGAAAAGTATGTTAGGTGTCTAGTGGGAAATCATCTGATTTTACCCCCTGGATACTTTAACCGGATTTTAACACGCGAATATATCTGAAAATATCGTACTAAAACATGAAGGTTTGAAATCATTCCCATGATATAGATATGACGTGATATTGTATTTAAGGTGATATAGATAACATTATACATATATATCTAAAATATATATTAGTTAGTGTGGTGTTCTTTTCTAAAAACTTGTTATAACAAACATGAAGAAATTTAGAACTCCATAAAACACATGACGCATAATATTACTCACACTCAAACAACATTGACCAAGAGAGGTAGAGATGTTTGAAACAATAGCATGAATCCGTGCTCTCAATATCCCTCAAATTAGGGTAGATGAATCACACGGAAGCCTTTTTTTTTCCAAAAAATCGCGTACAAAAGGTGTACTTTATTCATCTTCCATATGAAGTCATTCTGACTCAATGTTTTGCTTACCTGTGTATGTTTTGTATAAAAATGGGTGACCAATAATGTCATGGAAACTGGGCCAAATCTGAGTCACGTGTGTGTGTATATCTTGCATAAGAAAAGTAAACATAATATTCGCGTTCATTTTGATACGTCATTTGTGTTATGTTTATTTTGATTGTATAAACCACCTATGATATCCGGTTTAACATATTAAGTTAGAATATAGGCTAAAGTTACTGGATTAATAAAATTGTATTTCTGTGTTTTAATAATAATAAAACTTATGATCTCCTAATAAGGTAGAAGTTCAATGCATAAAGGGGTCTAGTTTCTCCCGCTAATGAATTCAAGCAGAAATTGGTCCATATAATACACATTATAACTGTAACCGGTGTAAAGGTTATAAACTAGTTCTAAGATGATCCACCATGAACACAAAACAATTTTTGTGATTCGATTTTTTTTTATATATACAGTCTAACCCGCTTAACTAGTACCCGCTTATCTCGTCACCCGCCTATCTCGTTACTTTTCCGAATCCCCACCTCTATTCACCTTTGCCAATTTGAAACGGATATCTCGTCACCCGGCTATTTCGTCATTTTGACCTCGGTCCGAGCACTGACGAGATAACTGGATCAAACTGTAAATGATAAATACTATAAATTTCTTTAAACATAAAGTTGACATGCTAGATAATTTATGCGTATGTGTAAACTTAATATAAAGAAAAATCATTTTCGTTGGTATGGAATTTGAAATACTAAAAGTGTAAACTTCTAAACTTCATGAAGTCGTGTTGTTTGGTTACGTGTTTCATACTTGTATACAAATGTATTCAGTTTCACCCATTAAATGTTGAATTTTAAGATTTCAACTTGTTATGAAATGACATTTAAAATAGTTCTATTCATTCGCATGTTAAATATTTTGGTTTTGGTTGTTTCGCGATCTTATGTCGTCATCAAACAAATGATTTCAATTTTACATGTTTTTATTTCAAATTCTGAAAAGAAACATGCATATCCAATTAACATAGTAGCAATTACTTCACAAAACCTATCATAACTGCACTTAATGTACACATTCATTGCAATTTCGCTTCCATTTCAGAAAATTCACTGTCTTCTGCAGGTCACCTGAGGTGAAAACACATACATTCACAATAAATGTTTGTTATGGAGGAATACCGCTCTTCATATCATCAGTTCAAATATGACATGTTATGCCAAATACACGAAACGCTTATAATTATGCATCTTTTAATTATCAATAGTATTCATTATTATGTTATTTTTGTTATAAAATACATGTATGTCACGAGCAATATTATCATTAAATGATATTTATGATTTAATGTTATTTGAATAGCAGACTCACTTTTAGCTTAACATTGAACTTTTTGAAATTCAACTTCAATTCAAAATATATTTTTTTTAATATTCAAATTACTAAATATTTATTTTGCATATTTTAACATATTTCCAGAACTTCATGTCATTGATGACTACAATGTCATTAATAAATCAGTATTGTAATCGTAATGATGTTTAAAGATAGACAGATAAAAAGATAAAAGTCTCTTTTGGACAAAAGTATGGTGTTTTCCTTAGGCTTTTCTATTAACGCGATTGCGTTTTGGAACTTAATGACGCAATGCCGCAATGCCAATCACACTGTGACCACAATGTGACAAAGTTTATCCACTCTGGAAACCTTAAATCTATTTCCTAACTATTCACATTTTCACTGAGGTCACCGATTGACCTTTTTCAGTGCCATCCCCTTTTTCTGCTTATCACTTTTGTAAGTGTCTTCTATCTCAGTCCTATTCAAGGCCACAATGGCTATAGAGTTCTTGGCCTCTTTCAGACTCCACCAGCGACCCAGCTTGTGCTCTTGTCCGACAGCGGCAGCCAGGGAAAGGCCGTCCGCGCTGAAGGAAAGGCTGTTGATGAAGCCGGGCTGCAACAAAAAGCGCGAATATATGAGCATATTAATTTGAGCACATTTAACCTAGTTAAAGTCTGGAAAATGGTTAGAAATACAAACACACATGCCGCATATAGGCTATATTTTTAGACATCAAGGAAATAATAAAACACGGAAATATGCACCAATATATGTAGGCTATATAATTGATATGTCTCACATGAAAGTATGTTAAACGTGCACCGATTGCGTTTGTTACTCATCATAACAGAGGGCACGTCATAACGACAAATATGTTTTTTGCAGATAGACTAAATGCCAACGCATTAGAAAAGTGAAATTCTCTTACGACGGGTATGCTGAAGAGTGGGTCGAGGGACTTGAAGGAGGGTCCAATCTTCCACAACTTCACTTGTCCGTCTCTGCTCCCTAAAACAAAACGAAAACATAATCGTGGGCATATCGTTCAAAATAAAACATTCGTTCCAACAGTTTTTTTTTTCGAACAAATGTTTGTCTCGTCACGTCTATGGAAAAAAAATAATACATTTATATGAAATAGTACATTCACAAACGTGTACTTTGTGCATTTGTAAAATAATGCTTTAAGACTACTTCATATATATATGTGCAATGATTTTCTAAACCTAATCACATAACTCAAATCCTATCACCCTGCGGAGGTTATATTTAATCACTCTTACCTGAGGCGATGACGTCTGTGTTCAGCAGTGCCGTGACGGAGGAGATCCACATAGTGACGTCACTCTGGTTGTTGCTAGGGTCGCCGTGCGCGGGCCGCACCGTAACTAGGGGTTTCTTCTTCATTATGCCCCACAGCGATAGAGCGCTTCAATGATAAATGCGGAACATATCAAATTAGTTGGGATATGTTCGCGCAAAAATAATCATGTTACATAATAAGATGGATGTACCGCTTCAATTATGTATATGTACAGTCCTGTGTACGGGGATCTGTTCGCCGCACCTAGGTATTCCGAGGAATAACTCAGATATCTGAAGATATTTCTCTACGGTGCACCGAGTTTAGGAGACGGTCTTATGAGTGCTTTATTGGCTTGAGGATTTGTGTAAACAGAAGATCTCAAGTGGGCTTATCTTTGTCAGGGCGGCATTTATTCTCAAAACTCCCCATTTACTTCATACCATATAATCATTATCGAAATGTAAAATACTTAAATATGGTCATAGAAGTAGTAGTTAAATTTTGTATTCGAAAGGCCGTCCAGATTTTGCATATTTCTACCCTTATTGAATTAAGAGGGGGCATCGGCGCTATCCACCAT
>LQRL01059657.1:5204-22180 GCA_001703475.1 Hydroides elegans
GATAATGAAGCCTGTATATAATTATTTGGATAACAAACCATATCAATATATTTAAACGTTTTTGGATAAGTAGCTTATTTAAAATAATTTTCAATTTAAATGGCGCCTGTTGTAAAATTAAGACCTCGCGTTTTATGTATAAATGATTCAGATATTATTCTGCAATTAATTTAATTATTAACATTAACTGTAATACCTTTATCGATTAGTTGTTGAGGTCCAAAAACAAATCACTTATGGCAAATTAATATTCATGGATAAATAACGAGATAACAAGTCTAATTGGTATCCAAGCTCTATAATTATTTTTAGATTCATTGACAATATTTCTATGGATCATGAATAGAAACTTTAAAGATAAAAATGGCCAATATAAAAATTCAAAACATATTTAACCACATTTTTTTTCAAAAATGATTTCAACGCCGCAAAATGGAATAACCCTTCGAATTTCTTTTACAATCTTAGTCTATGTTAACCATCTACCTTGTTTTACAGCGAAACAATTAAAAAAAACAATATCATATTTGATTGAAAACAATGGGCTTATCTCTTCAATCTTTTACTTTTTATATTCCTTTTTTGCAACTGCACATAAACAATTACACACGGATTTTAGGCCATATATACAGCGCGTGTAAAGTAGTTATTGATATGATAATGTCGAGTCTTTTGTTCATCGCAGGCCCATTGTTATCTAGTGCAAAGTCTATTTCGCTTATTTTATATAATAAGGAGTTCATTAGATAGGCTTATATGATAGGATTCTTGATATAATTTATAGAGATCTAGTTTATAAAAATAGATTGATCGATTAGAGACATCATTTCAGGAAAGACTTGTGATGTTAGTTTTTTTCTTCTAAATTCAAGGCTACAATTGCGGTCCCGATAGAACAGGCGGATACACTCCTTTTAGCTAAAGATCATTGAAAAAAAAACTTCCCAAACCAAACATGGAGCATGAAACAAACAGCGCGCATCTTATAAACATTTTCTCATTTCATTGATTTAAGACTTTTTGTTTAAATGCTCTTTTGGGATTACATTTATATCACATTAGAATCCGTCGGTGATGTTGGGGAATAAATTAATAAGTAACAGCGTTGTGTGTATGTTTCAAAGTAGAAAAAGAGCCGATTTTTTTAATATACCACTAAAATTTAAACATTTTCATTTCGGTATCACATCTTCTCATTTAATAACGTTTTACTAGATCATATTACCGAAAGGTTTCTTAACTACCATCTCAAATGATTTTTGAGCTCTCCCGGCCTCCTTAAATATCAACACTTGTCATTGTTCAAGCGCACTCTTTTGCTTGTTTGTTGTTGACCTTATTATATCACTACGCGTTGTCATTGTTTCAATCGCAACTTCATTATTGATTCTATCATGTGGCCCACACTTCGAATGACATCTTAACTGTCAGTATATCGCTATCTAGATTTCACTGGATAGCTATTCAAGATCCTTAGAAAAATGATATAACAGAACGTTTAACAAAATTAATGTTTTGATACTTTTGGCTAAAAAGTTGAGTCTTTACCCGTTCAAAATGTTTAAAATCTAATTTAAAATCTCGGACTATTTTTTTTGTAGCAATTTTATACATGCAGCAATCAAATTTAATTTCTATTTTCAAACATCATGTTTAAGGAAACATTTATTCAAAATATGGGTAAAAACATTCAATTTACAAATAAATCTCAACTCATAAATGTTATTGAAGGTCTTTATAATAATGTTTTATAACCATAACTGATGAACTAATTTTCGGAACAAGAAAAATCATCATTTGTTATCGAATTAGAACGTCATTGAGCACACTTGTTTATCGTTTATTGATAATGACTTCACTTTCTTAAAAGTCCTTACATATATTGATAAGAAACTAGAATGTATTAATTGCACAATCGATGTACAGAAGGAACGAATTACGTGGGTTTTTAACAAAGAAAATCCAATGTGACATTCCCACATGACACAAAAGTAGTTCGTTGAATCACATGAACTTTCCTTTGTTAGATAAATTGCATACACTTTGTTCGATGATGATGTTTATCTCCGACTTACGAAAAATATAGGTCAAATGAATAATGAGATATAAATTATAACGATAGAAACAATAAAATTAAATATTGGATATGTCTGTTAAAATCCATTTTAAACTTAGACCTAACTTAAAATAATAAATCTCACTTTAATATTGATATATTACCCGCCTTTTTTCTAAACCACCATCTATGCAGTAAACAATATGTAGGACAAAAACCACCTCGCAGAATAACGCGGGAATCGCGCATGTGCGCTCGACGAAACTGTATTCAAATATTTCTATGCGTATTATCTTTGGATTAATCAATTCCCAGTCTTTTTCATATGACAACTTTTACCGACATTTCTTAATATATCGTATTTGTTCAACCCTCATCTCTATTTTATATTTCAAATTTATTTTCCCGCCCTTCTTTCTATCAGCTGCGCGACACACGCCTCGAAGAAGCTGATCTACGTGACCTCTCGTCTCGCGAGACCTCGCGCAACAACGCAGGATTCTCGCAGACGATATTTTCCCGCACTTTTCTGTAATTTTCCGCACATTTCTTTAATATCATTTTATACTATAATTCCCAACAATGTTCAACGTATAATGTGCCATTAGCAAACGTTTTATGTCATAATTCAATAATGTCCCGCCTTTTTTCTTTTAGTTGCGCGACACACGCCTCGAAGAAGCTGACCCGCGTGACCTTTCGTCTCGCGAGACTTCGCGCAACAATGCGGGATTCTCGCGCCAGCTCGAAGAGAACGCGCTGCGGTTCAGGTAGCTATGATTTCTTTTCAGTATACACTTTGGCACGTACAACGATCACACTCCAGTTTCTGAGAGAAATTAAATAATACAATGCATAAATAAAAATAACGTTTAAAATATATTTAAAACAGCAATAACAAAATCATTTTTTTTAAAGATGGCGCAATACCAAAAGTGTATGCGAGCAGATGATAGTTTTCCGCGGTTTCTCTTTTTTTAAAGTGAATTTTTCCCGTGTTTGTTTATTATATTCCAATAAATTTCTACTTTTTACTCTCGTTAGACTTCATTTTGTATCAAATATATGCAGTTTTATAATCATTATATATTTTATAAATCATAATTACAATTTCAAATTTTCCAATTTTCAGTTTCCAAGATGGCGCCATACCGGAAGTGTGCGCGAGCGAGGGTGATGACACGTGGGTCGTGAATGTCAAGCGCGGTGTGCTGAGCGCCTTTCAGAACAGCATGCCCAATATCGATGATGATCACACCGTCAGCGAAGTAAGATGATCGCGATGGTCTATATCATGAAATATCATTTAAAAAATACATGAAAAAATATTTATAACAATTATATAACTTATCGAAGTGGAACCGATTAAATGCGAACCTTTATCAGAATACTTATAATAATCGATAAAATGATATTTTTATCTGAAACGCTGAGCCAAACATAATTATCGTTCTTATCTTTATTTCAAAATATATAAATATATATTGAGCTTTATCAAGACGAAAATTAAACCAGCCAGTCTAATGATCAGTTTGAAAAAAAAAAAAACTTTTTTGGTCGTAAAAAAGAACGATGTCTCGGTAAAACTTTAATTATCAATCGTACATACATTTTTCCTTCATTTTTCCCCAACAGAGCGACGTCTCCGGAAACTGCGACGCGCTCTACAAAGTCGACACTCTTGGCTTCAACACCGTCACGCTGAAGAAGAGCAAGAATTTACTCGGCTGCACTGACAGAACGGGCCACTTTACCTCGCTGCAGGCCAACAACTACAATGTGCCTTCCGTAAGTGATAATTGCAATTAAGGGTTCTGATAATGATTAATATTCTACCGAAAAATACGTAAGCATTCTTTCTTTGCATAAGAAGATAAGTTTGTGGTTTCTTTCGACCAATCCCCCCCCCATGCCTTGACCCAGAACTACCCTTTTAACACTACTATACTTTAACTTTTAATTCATTTTATTATCAAATATAGGAGATCCAGTCCCTGCCTCTTCTGCGTTCCACACACGACTGCGAACAAGTCATCACGTCTGGAATTCTCGTCAGCAGCGAGTGCCACGAGAGTCACGTGTTTAGGCCATTCTCCAAACAGAGCAGTGGCGCGCAGACGACAATTCGGCAGTCGCTGGTGTACCAAGGCGTTGTGAGGGCTTCACCGGGATCAACTGGTAAATAATCATATATACTTGTGAAAACAAAATAGATGCCTGATTATTACTGCAATGTCGATTATTATACAGTAATAATAAACTTTATGTAAAATGACCAACAATAGAATGTGCTATATGCATTTTATTAGATTTATATTAATATAAAGTTTTAACTATAATATAATGTTTAGATAAAAGCAAATTATTGAACTGAACTTTATTATCGACGAGGCTTTCACTTAAATTTTTTATCCATAAAAATGTGAAAAACTTAACAAATACGTATTATATTGATAAAGAAGATAATCTTAACACTGTAGGACAAAATTAACGTTTTTACCCAATATAGGCCAGAGCCGTCGCACCACCCTCCTCTTCGAGCACGAACCCCGCATGGTCGCAAACAGCAACGACCTTTCTAAGGTCACTTCCGTTCTCGAAGCAATTTGCGAAGCAGACGACATAAGGCCGAATACGCCCGAGCTGTTCGCGCGCTTGACGTACGCCATGAGGCAAATGGATGAGTCATCGCTGAGCAGATTGCACAGGATGGTCAAAAGGGACAGGATTTGCTCAAGTGGAAACAGTGCCATTGCTGCGTAAGTTATCATCATTAAACTATATATAATATATCAGTATCTATATTGTAGAAAGTGCATTATTTATCCAAATAAAATTATTATAACATAAAAGCAAAAGTAGTTAAACTATTTTTTAGTTAAACTATTTTTTTTTATTTGTGGCTAGTGCTTCATGTACCTTTCAGTTTTCTCGATGTCTGAAACAAGTTATAAATTAAATATACAGTCGAACCACCCCATCCCCCCTAAAATGAAAGTGGCATAGCACTACCTTTCTAACCTTACTATTTTCTAACATGCTTTTTCTTTCTCTTATAAATAGATTCGAATAAATATTTTTCCCTTTTGCAGGCAATTCTTCTTCGACGCCATTCCCGCTACCAACACCGAAGCCTCGGTCTCGCTCATTCGGGATTTGATCCAGAGCGGCGAGATGTCCGAAAACGAGGTCGACATGTGGATCTCAAGCCTCGCTTTCATTCCCGAGCCAACACTTGGCATGGTTGAACAGGCAAAGGTATGTTTTGGTTAAGCAGTGAGACAAACATAGTATTGTTAATTTATCAATAAACCATAGTTTTAAAACAAAAAATAGATATGTTTATGATAAAAAGTTTTAAAATACATGTATTCACTTACAAATTTTCCAAACATTACCAACTTATGTTATATGAAATAGTTTTAATTCATGCGAGTTTTTTTCTAAAAAAAAACACATATTCACTATTCATGCAGCTTCTTTCTTCAACATTGAACTTTCTCAAAATCAATAGTAGAAAAAGATACTTTTTTCAATTTGATTTAAAATGCAACTTTTAACATGTATATTTTCCTACTTTTATAGTCCCTTCTGCAACGTGGTGGCCGCACCGCCTACCTCTCCATTTCGAGCTTAGTGCACACGTACTGCAAGACTGACGCTCAGTGCATGGACAAAGCACCTGTTAGTGACGTCATCAACGCCATTGTGGAAAACATCGGTTACAACTGCAGGGCCGGAAGTGACGAGGAGATGGAAAACGTATGTGTTTATTCTTGGTTTATTGGTACATTTTTACATGAGGGGTTTGATTTGTTACAGATCTATCGTAACATTAAAACGATAAATTTGAATAGATAAACGCTATTTCTGATAACAAAGCATAAAGATGCACACCTTGATTGATTATTAATCTATATGAGTATTTAAGCCCATTAGAATAATTATCGGTTAACCATATCATGATATGATTTTTTCGATGATCGTATGACCCTTAAAATATTTAGGGTCATATTTCATGAAATATATTAAGTCAAAGATTTACTATATTTTATCTTGTAATTATTTCCATTTTTCCAGATGATCGTGGCCCTCAAAGCCCTCGGCAACAGTGGCGCCACCTCACGAGTAGCGAGCACTTTGGCCCGCTGCGTCTCCCAGAGCGACAACCGAATCGAAGTGCGTCTTGCTGCTATTGAAGCCTACCGACGTCTGCCCTGTGAACAGAGCGTGAGTATTTTGCTTATAGTTTGCTAAGTTTTGCTTATATAAGCATGCAAAATCTGAGTTGCGTCTCATAAAGTGACAACCGAGTCGAAGTACGCTTGGCCGCCATTGAAGCCTACCGACGTCTGCCTTGCGAACAGAGCGTGAGTATTTAGCTTATAATTTTGCTTAATTTTGCTTATATTAGCATTTTATATTCTGAAAGTCGCGTCTCTTAAATCGACGATCGAATCGAAGTGGTATTAAATAATATCGAAGCCTGCCTTGTGACTGAGTCTGAATATTGTGGTTGCTTATAATTTGCTTATATAAGCACTTATGTGCTTATACATACAAAACCCAAGCATCTGTTTAAATGAATAATTTTATGACCATATCTTATACATGTAATTATGAGATCATGGATCAACAAACTGGATGCGTTTTTCCTTTCACCTTATTTAGCGTGAAGAGCTTCTGCGATTAATGAGTGACGCAAGAGAAAGGAAGTCGAGATTCGCGTCGCCGCCTACTTGGCTGCCACGCAGTGCCCTACCCGTAGCGTCATTTTAAAAATAAACATATAAAAATACATTGTTATGAATATATGTTTTTATAATCTTTTTTTTTTTAAACTTTTTCTATCAAATTTTAGTTCGATGAGGAGTTAGGGACCACAATGCGACGCATGGAACGATAAAATTGTCTTTAATACTCCGATCTTCCTTTCTCATACCTAAACTAATGGCGTTTTCTTATAGCGTGAAGAGCTTCTCCGTTTGATGAGCGACTCAAGCGAGGAGGTTGAAGTTCGCGTCGCCGCCTATTTGGCTGTCATGCAGTGTCCAACCAGTGGCGTCATTGCCACTGTGAAGAACGTGTTGGAAAACGAGGAGATCAACCAGGTAACTATCACGTGACTAAAATAAAATTGATTATATACTAGTGGAATCTAGTGGAATATAGTTAAATCTAGTACATGTATCTTATCTTTTATTTAAACAGTTGCTTTATAAGATCGATAAGTTATGGATCATATACCCATGCCTCAGAGTTGTTTTAAGGTAGTGCAATACATTTTAGTTTGTATGTAAAATCATATGCAAATGTGGATACCTTCCCTTTAATTAAAATGATTTCTAAAATATGCCATAGATAAGCGCAAAATAACTCTTACAATGAGAAAAAATTGTGATATTTAAGCATTTTTTACCGATATGTTATTCAACCAGATATCTTATCAAATACAAATAATTCTTGTTTCAAATAGGTCGGCAGCTTCATGTGGACGCACCTGACCAACCTGCAGGAAACCGCCGATCCCTTCAAACAGGACATCCGGTCCATCTTGGAAGATGATGTTCTGGCAAAGGAGTTCAACTTGGACGCGAGGAAGTTCAGTCGCAACTATGAGGGTAAGATATAACCCAACGTCGACAGGACATCCGATTTAGGACCTACATGTATATGACGGTATCCAGACGCTACGTTTCGTCGCGGGCGTGGAAAGAACGTCGAGTTGACGTCGCGTAGAATTCGGACGTAAGAAGGAACTACATCCGACGTCATATTTCATATGTTTCCAACAAAAAACGTATTTTCGAGGTCGACGTGTTTATATATTTTTCGACAAGTTGGTTTGTCAATGACCGATTCTCTTAGAGTTAGTTTTCACCTTCGTCTAGATATTTTTATGCATCTATATAATAATGTTTTTCTAAGAAGCTTTTCTATTTGATTTTGGATTTTTTATTTAGGCTACATTTTAATTCCTTCTTCACAGGTTCCCTCTTCTTCGACTCGGTCAACGCTGGTGCCCGTTACGAGAGCAACTTGATCTGGTCCCCATCCAGTTTCTTGCCCCGATCCGCCATGTTGAACCTGACCGTCGATATGTTCGGCAAATCCGTGAACCTGCTGGAGATCGGTGGCCGCGCCGAAGGCTTGGAACAGTACTTAGAAATGATGTTCGGCCCCAATGGCTATTTCCCGAACAGCAAGGTCAATGACGCGATTAACGCGAGACTGGCATCCATCGATGAAGGACTGAAGAACAGGATCCAGCGCGACCCGAAAGCTTCCGGTTGGTATTTTTTTATGTAATTATAGTCAATAAAAATGTTAATCTATATTTTGAATTATCTGACATTAAATTTAACTTATGAGTAGTTCATTATTATTAAGGTAATCTAGCAAGTCAAGGAAAGGGATGGTTTTGGTGATATCCAGGTGGTTTAGCCAGATGTGACGTCATCATAGGTCTGGAACAGTAAAGTCTCTGCATAAAACTTAGTATATTTTTCCTTTTAGCGTTACATGTATTTTGGCAGCTTAAGATTCAATTCATGCTAAAAAAAATACTTAATCATACCAATCATACCAAATATCACACCAAATCAAAGACAAACTAATATTTTCCTTACAGGATACATGAAGATTTTCGGCAACGAGCTCAAATACTGGGACACAGACTTCCAACAGCACGGCGAGCCCTTCAACATCCTCAACTTCCTCATCATGTTGGCCCAGGACCATCAAGCCGAAGTGACTCGCTCCATGATGTTTTTGGACAGCGAAATGACCACGCCTACGGCTGCGGGTTTCCCGCTCAAATTGGCTGTGAACGGAAGTGCGGCGATTAATGTCAAGGTTGGCGGGAAAATGGATTTGAGGCGCGCTGCGGTGCTGCCATCGACGCTGCTTATTGACGGATATTTGAAACCAAGGTATGCGAAATCAACATGTATACGCTCTTATCCGTTAGAGTTATAAATTGACAAGCTTTTTTAAAGATTGAATCTAATATGATAAATTGTTACCTTACCTAATATTAATCTTAACCCCGCGCATGGTGTGTTTTATACACTTACCAAATATAATCTTATAAAACTATAAGCAGCTATGCTCATATAAGCAACCATCATTTTCACAGCGCTGCCGTTAACGTTACATCTAGGGTGTCGATATGTCAGCTGTGAGCAACGGTCTCAAAATGATGTCCACAATGTAAATAAGAACATTTCAAAACACTATAAGCAAAAATGCTTATATAAGCAACCTTGACATGTTCATTTTACAGCGCTGCCGTGACCGTTACCTCTATCATGGGAGTCGACATGTCTGCCGCGCGCACCGGTCTAAAAATGGTGTCCACAATGCACACGTCTACACAAATGACCGGAACGATCGATCTGCAGGAAACGACCATCTTGAATGCGCACTTTGACATGCCTGAGGAGACGCAGGAGATTCTCAATGTCGAGTAAGGAGCCTAGACATGATTTTAAAATATATGAATTAATCAATTATAAAACGTTACATCATAAAGATACCGGGATTTCATAGATATATGTATAGGCTACAGGCAAAGTTAATAAATTCTAATTAATTCATATATCCAAGAAATCTTAGAAATTCAAAAACTTTATAGCTTGATTAACACAAGATAAAACCTTAAGTTGCACATACTAATCATACAGAAGCCTAAATGGAATTATCATTCCATAAAAGATTTATAGATAATACGAATATAAATTCTGAATTTCAATAAAAAATCCTAACTACTAAATTCAAAATGTAAAAATTGTATTTCTTCCGATAGGAGCAAATTCTTCATGATCCACGGCAACGAAGAACGCGAACAAGCCCCTTTGGCAACCAGCGACCGCATCGAGACGACTTCCTGTTCAAGCGACCGCTTCGTGACCATTTCCGGTATGCGAATCTGCCAATCGTACTCACTTCCGGCCGAGATCCCCGATGAGGAAACACCCGACTTTCCGTTCAACGGCCCGATGCGCTCAAGTGTCACACTCGAGAAAGCCGATACGCACACCGGATATGACATCGAAGCGCGCTTCGAAACGCGCAAGGAACGCAAGAACAACGCGAGGGCGTACACGAACGTGGCGCGTCTCGCGTTCAACACGCCGGGATCGCAGATCGATCGCCAATTCGCCGCTGATGTGACGCTAGATCAATACGACATGAAATTGAATGCGAATCTCTTGTCGCCATGGAAACAAGCCACGTTGGATGCGTCCGTAGCAACCGATCCGTCGTTGCTAGGGGCCAATCTGGAGATCACTGTGGATCAAGCGGAAGCACTGGTTTTCAGGGCTCAGCTGGCTACGGAAGCTCAGGGAGAAGGATTCCAGGTAAATATTATTAATTTTTCAATTATGATGTAATATTGATTTATATTTAAAATTACATTATTTCCAAATATTTACCTAAATATTTATTGATTTTTCTTCTCTTTTTTTAAATATGTTGGCAGCTATTTGTTGATTATGTGAAGCACATCGTTAGACAAAGTCTAATCCATTGATACAAGCTTGTTTTTATCAATTATTTGTTTACAAACTTATCTATTACATATTTCGAAACAGTTCTCACCACTCGTGGTTCTGCAAACCCCCTGGCTCCGACCCATCACCCTTCGTGGACAGACCAAAGTGCTCCCAGGACCCAACGTTGATGTCGATTTGACCTTTGAGGCATTCACATCACCGGTCACTCTCACTGGTAATTGCAATTCACTTTCTTGTTTTAATTTTTATTCTGTCGAAAAACCCTTATTGTCATACTATTCACATTCGCTCAAGAGTTTTATCTGAATCCAGTAATCCCATTGGAAATTGCAATCATGCTTCAATAATCATGCTTAACTTTTTTTTTATATAAGGGCCCTCACCGGTAATTGCAATTATTTTCCCCTACTGATTGGCAGTTTAAAACTAATCAATTGAAAGTTACCATATGCGTTCGTATATAAAAATCTTAATATTTTCTTAAATATTTACAATAAACCTCTACAACTAACAGGAAGCATCGAGCTGGCCGGCCAGCGCTACCACACCGATTTGACCTTGGCCTCTCCCCTCGTAAACGGAAAGGTCACAGGGTTCACAGCCATCAAGGAGGGCACTTTCAGTACCCGTATGGAGGTCGAGTACGATTACCAAGGACGTGGAACGAATAGTTTTGTGGTCAATTCCAAGTTGAAGGATACGAGCACGAACAGGGCGCTGAAATACAGTGTCAACACGTGAGTATATATACTATGAAACATAATGTAGTAGCGATATATTTGAGAAAAAGACGCCATAATTTGATGTTTTGGCGCTCAATTGAAGAGATAACACGTCAGTCAATTTCATTTTAACATATTTCAAATAGAAAATCGAGAAGTTTAACATTTTGATTTCGAGAAACCCGTTCCAATTTTGCTTCGATGTATAAAATTGGATTTTTTTCATGAGTTTCTCTACACCAGTAAGGCGTTATCAGTAATTGGATTTTAAGTAACTAGTCAAACCAAACCATCGAATCTACATTTTTGATTCCCCTTACATTCAAAAAGTATACATGAATATATCAAAATTTGAATTAACTCAATACGCAGGGCCATCACGATGTCCGAATACCCCGACTACAACTTCGAAATCGACTCGGATTTCCTCTTCAACGCACGCCACATGGAAACCAGCCTCGCTTTCACCTACGGCCCTGACCTTCGCGACACCGACAAGCGAATCGCAGTGACCCATAGCGCGGACTTCAAGGGCGATTGGGAGAACTATGAATTCGAGCAGACGTGGGGATTGAAGTGGAACGAGATGGTTAGTGGAAATTTGTAGGCAATAGAGTGCCATTTTCGAAGAGCGAATAGTTTTAAACTCCCGAAAATTACCAACTTTTCTTGACAAAAATAGTATCTTTATTTTGTTTCATAAACTATTTTGCAATAAAACAACTAGCCGATTGACCAAATCAAGTTTTTGTTTCACGAAAAAAAACTGGGTTTAAAAAAGAAAGCATTATCTATGTTATAAAATATTCTGCTCAAAATTAGTGATACTCTAACCATATCATTTCCCTCCATTTGAAACTAATCTTGAGCTCTACGAATTACAGTACGTTTATTACCATATATTTCCTTTTTTTTTGCTATTAAAAAATATATATATCGAAAAACACATTTTGTATAATACCTTTTTCATTTTTCTGCAGGGTGTCAACATGAACGGTAAATTCACGCACGCCCACGTGATGGGCAGGGAGCTGGACACGACCGCCATGCTCACCTACGCACCAGGTAAATAAAAGATTATAATACCCCGGTCAATTAACTTGACTGTTTCATTATTTTCCTTTTATTAACACAAATTAAAATATGTTATATGCATAGGTTTTTTTAAGGAAACAGCTGTATGAAGTTTCCAATCTAAATATGACTTTCATATTCATGTTATGTATAAAATGGTGTGTAAAATGTCTCATTTTCTACTTTCAGGCAAAGAAGTGAACACCGGTCTTAGCATCAAGAAGCTGAGCATTGAGCCCCTTCGTGTGAGCGGAGACCTCACTTTGTTTTACCCTGGCCGCAAAATCATACATTCGTATTCATTTTGTGCATAAAATGGTGTGTAAAATGTCACATTTTCAATTAATAGGCAAAGAATTGAACACCGGACTCAGCACCAAGAAGCTGAGCATCGAACCTCTTCGTGTAAGCGGTGACCTCACGCTGTCGTACCCTGGACGCGAAATGAAACTTTCATATTCATGTTATGCGTTAAATGGTGTGTAAAATGCAACATTTCTTCTTTCAGGCAAAGAAGTGAACACCGGTCTCAGCATCAAGAAGCTGAGCATTGAGCCCCTTCGTGTGAGCGGAGACCTGACACTGTCATACCCTGGACGAGAAATGAGACTCTACAAGATCGTTGAAGAAAAAGAGACTGGAATCTATGAGACCAACACGATTGTGCAGTGGCAGAGCGGACGCCAAATCACGTATGTTTAGATACTGATAATTAATTAATGTAATTCTGTTTGATAAAATAAATGAAAAGAATGAATATTCAAATTGGATTGTTCGACATTTACAAAAGAAAAGATGAGGAAGCTGTCTTTAATACTATTTAGTTGAAGCAAAAATTAAAGGTTTATCAATTTAATTTTTTAATGTATTTTCCATCGATAAATGCTATTTTCAATAATCTTATCCAAGATAAATATCATTTTATTGTAAAGCTTTTTTTTATATTTTATATTGCCAGTTACTCTTATATCTGATATTTTAAGATATAACTTACATTTTTGATCACTTCGCAGCCTCGATTCCATCTACCGGAACGTGCACCCCATGCACAGTCTGCACTCGGAATTCAACCTGCCCAGCGGCTCTTATAAATCTTTTTATATAAATATTTATTAAATTATTTACTTTTTTTGCAGCCTCGATTCCATCTACCGTAACGAGCACCCCATGCACAGCCTTCACTCGGAAGTCAACCTGCCAAGCGGCTCGCAATCCACAATTGACACTTCAATCACGCTGGATTTGATGAACTTCGCCGCTAGAGGCGCTGTCAACCATAACAACCGCGTGTATAGCTCGGCAGTGGATTATAGCCTGAATCTGAACCGCATGCAGGTAAAGGAACGGGGTATTAAATACTGGGGAATTGGTGGTTGGCCGGATGATGCTAGGCAAGGGTGGGGCAATTTTAATTTTGACCATGATTTTATAATCATCATCTATAGATGTATATATGTATCTCTTAATTATGGTTGATGATTATTATGATTGAAATTTATATTATCATTTTTATACATATCAACATTTTGAAAATTACAATTCTTATTAATAGCATTATTTTTACAGTTTTACACAGAGAGCAATTTCGATCCGATCATGCCCCACCGTCATGTGACCATGGTAGTCGAAGAAATAATAATTGATTACGTAAGAAACGCCGCTATAACATTGACCATATCTTAATATGATTGCAATTCTAAATTTCATAATTGCAATTATCACAGTTGGAGAGCAACTTTGACCTCGTCATGCCCCGCCGTCACGTGACCATGGAATCTAGTGCCACGTGGCGCCAGGGAGAGTACTCCGCGTCCGTGTCCACCTTTTGGGATGCTGATAACGATAGGTGAGTTGAGAAGGAGAGAGAGGGGGATGAAGCTGAAAAACTGTGAATAAAAGAGAAACAGAACACATAAGTGAACCATGACTTCATATGACACTCATGCCCCACTAAATGTAATATCGCCGTGTACACTTGGAATAGCCATGAACGAGAAGGCGCACCAAATTTAATCAGTTCTACAGCTTTCAAAAAGTGTTTTCTATGATATTTTGTCTTATTTTCATAACAAAATATACTAAATTTGTCATTTAAATCATATACATGTATTAATGTAGTTTTAATATAAAACAACTTATTGTACATTAAATATATTAATATATTTATAATTTCATATGCATATATGCACTTTTTATCTTAAAAGTATCATGGGGTTCCCATTTCACAGGTCCAAGAAGGTCATCTTCGCCACCAGCCTAGGCCTGAACGGAAACCAGCACGACGGTCAATTCAAGGTCGTTTACCCAGGTCGCAAGGTCACCATGCAGTTCAACCAAGCCATGACAGACAGCGACTTCACTCATTCATCGAAACTGTCCTGGATCCCCAAGAAAGCCATCGAAGTGGAGATCAGCTCCAAGTTTCCTCAGGGCAAACTGGAGAACGATGTTGAGATCAAGACACCCTTCTTCAACGATGTCAAGCTGAACACCAACTTGGAGCAGTCCAACACTGGTGTCCAGGGAAGTCTGAATCTGGACTATGGATCGGTCATCAGCGGTGAATTTGAAGTCAGCAAGGCCAACGAGGTTACTTCCGGGTCAGCCACGGTGCACACGCCATTCCGCGGCTGGGAGCGTCTTGTCATTGAAACGAGCGCCACGTGCCAGGAAGCTGTGAAGGAGCTGAACGTGGAGCTGTCGAAGAACGAGCAGAAGATTGAGATGCAGCTGAGCGGATCCAAGCAGCTGTCAGCTGCTGGCATGCAGCTGCAGGGACGTGCCTTGATCAAGACACCGTTCACAGATGACCTTGTGATCAACGCTGAGCACGCCTTTGATGGTACGAACATCGAATCCAGCGCGAGCCTCGCTTTCGCCAATAAGGAGATCACTTCCGCTCTGACGGTGATTATTGATAATATCCTGAGCCACAGCGGTACCTTCCAACTGCGTACGCCTTACACGATGTTCGCTGATGTGGAAACCACGTGGGAATCACGATTCGACGCTGGAATCACTGATTTCTCGCTCACCCACATGGTCCGCGTCAACCGCGATCGCGTGACGTACACGATTGCCAACCGGTACATCCAGGGAGACAACATGGAGACGTCCCTGAACGTCGAAACTAGCTTCCGCGCGCTGCGCAACTTGGCTATCACCACAACCGGAAGTAAGCCATCGGAAGGCCATGTGCGCCTGATCAGCACCCTCGTTTTGAACGACATGCAACACGCCCGCCTTCAGACAGACTTGACCGACTCCGGACCCGACTGTGAAGCCCGTGTCAACCTGCAGACGTCCCTGACCCAGGATTTGACCTTCGTCGCTTCAAGGACACAGAGCGTGACCCCACATTTGGATCACGTGGAGTTCAGCTGGGCGCCAAACAAGGTGGTCGCGCTGGATTTCGAGAGGAGAATGGAAAGCTATGATGATTTCAGCGGCGAATGGAGGCTGACGACTCCCTTCAGGAACTTCGAACGCATCGTGTTGAACTGCGAGCATAGCATCAACAACTACGGTTGGAACCAGGCTACCTTCCTTGAATATGCACCCAACAAGCGCGTGTCTGTCGCGTCCAGCTTCGATACTTCGAGGAAAATCAGCGCCGCCCTGGAGATCGAAGCCCCATGCGAGTACTTCCGGTCACTGAAGGCCGCTCTGAGCCACGAAGGAACCGCGACTGACTTCGAGCACACTTCGAGCCTCGCTTTCAACATGGATGCCTACCCGGAAATGAAATACGAATCTGCGTTCACCATGCGAGGTGCTGACTACTTGGTCGGATCTGCGGATATCGTCACGCCGTGCCCGTTCCTGCGCAACCACCGAATTACGATCGATCATCAACTCCAAGGCGATGAATACGTCACCAGGGCCGTTGCCGCGTTCCACCCAAGTCATGAGACGACCGTTGAGGCGTCATACAAGAACACCGAGAACGACTTCAAGCTGAGCGGTGAATTGCAATCAAGCTGCGAACTGCTTCAGTCGCTATCGTTCGGCGTTGAGCATACCGGAAGTGGAATCATGTTCACTGGTTCCGGTCACGTGGAGTCAAGGGTTGCTGAATTTCCGGTTGCCTACAGCCATAGCTACAGCATGCGTGGATTGCGATCGGCCAACTTTGAGGCACAGCTTCAGAACCCATTGATGGAACAAGTTTCCTTCAGTCTCTCACACGACTACAACGGTAACAGCCTGAATTGCAACTCTGAATTGCAATTCGGACGCAACAAGCGCATCACAATGACCAACACGATGGCAATGGACAACGGACTCAACATGGAAACACACGTGACCACACCGTTTAACCTTGTTCGCAGCCTTGACCTTCAAATCAACCACGTGGGAACGACCGGAGAACAGTTCACGTGTCAATCGGAAGCGAGCGTGAACACCGCTTTCGGCGAATACAAAATCAACTCTGATGTGAGCGTCAACGGTTTCGAGGAGGTTCGCGGCGAACTGAACGTGAACGACATGTACAAGCTGAACTTGGAACACAACTTCCGTGAGTACCGCCAGCAATCCTTCGATATGGAATCCAGCTTGAAGTTCGGCTGGGCACGAAAGGAGATCCAGCTTGCGTACAACGCC
>LQRL01059657.1:27887-41169 GCA_001703475.1 Hydroides elegans
TCAACTGAAGGTCACCGGAGGTCCACTTCCGATTGATGCCGCATACACGTGGAACGGCGAGCGCGGCACTTTTACCGCTCGTAAACCACTTCCGGTTTCCGCCGAATTCACATTCACACCTAGCGAAGGATCCTTCCGCATGCAGCGACCGTACAACGTCGACGCCCGATACACGTTCGGACAAAATGGCGGCTCAATCATCATGGACGCACCTATGAGAGTCAACGCCCGCTACACGCTTGATCGCAACGGCGGATCGATCGTCGCTACTGCCCCGATCAAGGTCCAAGCCACGTTCAGCTTCAGCGAGAATGGCGCATCATTCGATATGCAGAAACCGATCGCAATGGATGCGGCGTACACCTTCGATGGCCGACGCGCGACCTTCATCATGGCGAAACCGTATCCGATTTCCGGTGAGGCCACCTTCGATCTCCGCAGCGCCACCTTGAACGTTCAGCAACCGATCGCGATCACCGCTGAAGCCTACTACGATGGACCCCGCTACGCGTTCGCGATGACCGAACCGTACGCCGTCGCGTTCGCCGGAGAATACCGACGCAACAGCTTCTCATTGGCTGTCACCGAACCGATCCAGGTGACACTCGAGGGCGTCTACGACGACAACAGCGCCACCTTGACGATGCACGAACCGATCAGCGCGACAGCCGAAGGTTTCTTCGATGGCACGCGCGCTTCCTTCAGCCTTGACCGACCCTACCCGATCGCCGTCGGCGGTTCTTTCGATGGCGAGACTGTGACCTTCGAGATGCGCCAGCCGTACGCAGTGTCCACAAGCGGAAGCTTCGATGGACGCAACGTAGCGTTCAGCATCGACCGACCGTACCCAGTGGCCTTCGATGGATCTTTCGATGGTGAAACTGTGACCTTCAACATGCGCCAGCCGTACGCCATGTCAGCTTCCGGTCGCTTCGATGGTCGCACCGTGGAATTCAGCATGGACAGGCCGCAGCCAGTCGCGTTCGAGGCTTCTTTCGATGGTGAAACCGCAACGTTCAACATGCGCCAACCGTACGCCATAGACGTGTCCGGTCACTTCCGTCAAGCCGCGTTCGAAGCCACAAGCGCCAGCTTCACCATGCGTCAGCCGTTCCCAATGAGCGCCTCTGGATCCTTCGATGGCAGGAACCTCGCTTTCGATCTTGACCGACCACTACCGGTGTCGTTCCAGGTCAGCTTCGACGGCTATCGCGCATCGTTTGCGATGTCGCAACCGTACCGCATGAGCGTCTCAGGACATTTCGATGGCCGCACGGCGTCGTTCGACATGGACCGACCATGTGCTGTTTCCTTCGAGGGTGGATTGGTTGACCGCACCGTTTCCTTTACGATGCGCCAGCCGTACGCCATGTCGATGTCGGCAGGTTACGATGGCACTTCCGGTTCATTCAACCTTGACCGACCCTACCCGATCTCCGTTGAAGGCGGCGTTTCCGGCCAGCGAGCGTTCTTCGATATGCGCCAACCAATCCCGCTCAACATGAACGGCCAATACGGTCGCGATAGCGCTTCGATCACCATTTCCGGTATGGCCCGATTAGACGCCGAAGGCAGTTTCGATGGTACGCGCGCGCGCTTCGCCATGCGCGAACCCTATTCGATGAACGTCGATGGACATTTCGATGGCCGCAGCGCTTCGTTCAACCTCGATCGCCCATACCCGGTATCGGTCGATGGTTCCTTCGATGGAAGCCGAGCGGGATTCAACATGCGCCAGCCATATCCGGTGAGTGCCGAGGGTTCATTCGATGGCCGCCAGGGTGCGCTTCGATTGGACGGACCGTACCGCTTGGATGTCGCCGGAGAATTCGACGGAAGCCGTGGCTCGATCCAGATGCAACAACCGTACGCGATTAACATGGACGCCGCATTCGACGGATTCCAAGCGACCTTCAATCTCGATCGCCCATACCCAGTGTCCGTTCGCGCCGGCCTCGGTTTCAACGACGCAATGTTCGTCATGGACGCACCAATGGAGATTGACGTGCAAGCCACCTACTCGCTGACTGACGGTTCAATCATCATGACGAAACCATACCCGATTGACGCCCGCTACACACTCAACCAGGACGCCGCGTCTTTCACGATGCGTCAGCCATACCCGATCGACGTCAGCGCCACCTATTCCGTCAACGGCGCGTCACTCAACATGGCGCAACCCATGGTTATTGACGCACGCGTCGAATTGGCCGCGAACAGCTATGGATTCATCATGCAGCGACCAACGCCCGTTGAACTGCGTTTCGAGACGTCACACCAAGCTGGTGTTCTCACGGTGGTTCGTCCGATGCCAATGGAATTCAAATACGACTACGAGGGAAGCAGCTTGAATGACTTTACCGCCAACGTGGGAATCAACTGGAACACCGCCAGACGCGGAAGCGCCATCGATCTAAGCATGAAGCACAAGGACGCAAGCACCGCGACCAGCTTCCATAAGGAAGTCGATATAACGCTCGCCCTGCCGACACGTACTGTTCAGTTCGCTCTGATTGGAGGATTGGATGCCACTTCCGTCATGACTTCCGCCGTATTCGCGTGGGACAAGACACAGAACAAGATCGCCACTTACTGGCTGCTTTGCGAAGATCTATCGACCCGCTACAAGACCGACTACTCATTCCACACGACCATTACGACGCCGCTGCGAACGCTGCAAGGTCGCATGGTACACCGCGATGAGGGACAGAGCGTGTTGAGCAGTGCGCATGTGCAATGGGACATGTCACGTGACGAGAGCAAGGATGTGTTTTTCGTGAATACCTACACGCGCACGGCCAGCGGTTTGACGCACGAGTTCCGCATTGAATCGCCATTGCTCAGCAAGGTATGTGGGCTTGGAAAGTTGCGATTTTTTAAAATATTGATAAGAAATAAAAGTTAAATATAAATCATGTTTAAATAATCAATTATCTATATACAAATGTATTACGCAAGAATATTGTAATTAGTAGTATATTTTGCTAAAACATAAAACATCTTTTGAGGTTAATAAGACAATTCGAGCTTGTGTAAAAAAGAATTTATCAGCTAACAGATAAAGTAGTTTCCAAATTCATGATTTTATTGGATAATATCTCTACATGATTAACGAAAATATTGAAATATTCACATTTTCAACATTTCAAGGACATCGTCTTGACCAATGACGTCACCATGCAACAAGGACACGTGTACTTTGCCTCCAATCACAAACTTGCGTATCACGTGGACACACGTCACGACTTTGTGATGAGCACCAAACTGAGTGACGAAGGCAACACGCGCTATGGCAACCACAATTACACAGCCTTGATGACAATGAGCCACGTGGTAAGAAATGTCTTAATCATTTTAGTCATAAAATGAATAAAAGTATAGAAATGCATAAAATGTATCAAGTAATTTACCAATCGTCATATACTAAATGCAAAGTTGAAATTACAACTGCATTTTATGACCATATTTTTTTTCTTGCAATATTAGCGAAGAGCATCAAATAAGTGTTTTTTTTTTTTCACACGAAAAAGGCTCCAAGCAAATATAAGCTAGATTGTAATTTTTAAAAAATACAGTGTATCATAAGTGTATCAAGTAATTTACCAATCGTCATATACTAAATGCAAAGTTGAAATTACAACTGCATTTTATGACCATATTTTTTTTCTTGCAATATTAGCGAAGAGCATCAAATAAGTGTTTTTTTTTTCACACGAAAAAGGCTCCAAGCAAATATAAGCTAGATTGTAATTTTTAAAAAATACATATTTTTTCTTGAAAACATGCTTTATCTTGAAGAATACTTGCCAAAATATAAGTTTTCATTGAAAATAGGTTTTCATTGTTCAAATAAAATTAATAACAAGCTTGTTTAACAGCATGTTGAAATCTAAATGATTATAATGACTAATTTATATCCTTGACCTTGTCAGAGGTCAACCATCGACGTCACCCTGGGCGCCCACGTTGCTAACACGGATCGCGCCTACTCCGCCGGATCGAACGTCAACTACGTGATGACGTATTAAATACTTCTTATTCCATATAATATATTTAAATATAATGTTAACCTTGACTTTGACCTTTTGTAGAGGTCAACCATCGACGTCACCCTGGGTGCCCATGTGGCCAACACGGATCGCGCCTACTCCGCCGGATCGTACGTCAACTACATGATGACGCACGGTGACGTCGAGACGTTGATGGCACTGGCGCAGGTTAACCGCATTGCGAGGACACTCGATATGCAGGTAGGGAGGCGTTTTAATTTGTCATAACATTCCGGAATATGGAGTGTACAGGTATTAGTATATGAGTGGTCTTACATGTATTTTACTGTGCTGTCAAACCAATTTGAATATCGAACCAAGGAGTAAACACTCTTTTTAGGTCAACATATATTGCCATTACAGTTGGATTTATTACATACCGAATAAAACCTAAAGGCTATATAATTTGTGTCTCTTCTCATTCTGATCACCCCCCATATTACATGCAGAAGGATGGTGCAACGATGCCATAACAGTTTAACGGTTTTGTTTACCTTTTATTTTCTATCGATCCCCCATTTTAAGCTTCCAATTCCATTTTTACTTAAAACATTTGATGTTTTCTCCACAGCTCCTCACCCCATTCTACACCGCGTCCGTTACTGGCGTCGCTAGGGACAACGAAGCAAACATTGTTGCACAAGATGGAGAACGTGAGATCCGTGCCGTGGCCGAGATGACGGAATCCGGATTCGAATTGAAAGCATATCCGTTCCCGAGGGAACAGACAGTGGTAAGTGTTTTATGGATAGACAAAAAAGAGTGTTCATTATTCCTGTAATCCCTGTTAACAAACTAGAAAACAGTTTATTTTCTTTAGGTAATTATCCTCTTAAACTACTATATGCAATCGGAACTTATCTTTTTATTTTATATATACATTTTTGTAATATGATACAATACTCTTTTAACGATATAAACTATACATTTCTTTTCGAAAGCAAAGTAGAGCCATTTGAAAACTTTGGTTTGGTAGAAAATTAGTCAGTTTTCGAATACATATTCTTGATTTATTTTCTACGATATCACACGATATTACTTCTTTTTATATACACTTTAGCGTGACATTGCTATTAATTACCTTGTTTTTCTGTAATATCAGGTCTCAATTCGCGGCGAATACCGCTCGGCCAATGAAATCGCTTTGACCGTGTCGCATGGCAACGACGAATACAACATGGTGACCGACAGTGAGCTTAGCCTTGACCTCCAGGATGATCATCTCGTGCATTCTCGCGCCTACGTGAGACCAGAACTGATGAGAGACGTCAAGGTAAAATAATGGTCTCATATATATAAATCGATATATTAAGTGGTAAATAAATAATAACATTAATATATATTTAATATATTTTTGGGATCAATTAACTTCAGTGATGAGTTTAATGATAGCGAAAGTATTGATCATAAAGTTTGATCCAAAGATTTAAAAAAATCAATAGATACAAACTTATACAATAATACACATTTTCCCGATTCAAAGTCTCGTACAGAGACGAGACCTCTATCAATGTACGGGACTTTGAAGGTTTTTGCTTTTTTTGATTTTCAGATTAAGAAACAAGAAAGAAAATCAGCATCATTAATGGAAACGATAATATGTAAACAGTCTTAAACAAATCATAAATATCAAATATATATTTCTCACTTTTAGAACTCGCTCCGATCCTTGAGCCTCGACTCCGCCCCATTCACAAACACGTTGTCCGCCGTTCGCAGTGATATTGCCCGAGAACTACGCAGCAAAGTCTATTTCATCGCCGAGAATTCGATCGATATGTCGTCTGCTCTGCGCGCCGTTTCCGGTAAGTAGAAAAAAAAGTAGTTTTGGGAATCCAGTTGAAGATCCAAACAAATTACATGTATATACATGTATCTTATAAAATGTTGATTCTCACAAGATATTGGATATGATTATTTAGGAAAAGTATAGATTAATGAAAATAGTTGTTATTATCCCTATTTAAATAGTGATAAACAGTGCCGAATCAAGATGTGGCACACTGTCCTTGGACGGTCTTGTTTTATGCAAGTTATTATTTAGATCCCATATTCATATTTTATTTTGGTGTCTTAATTGGGCTTAACACAATAAGAATTCGCTCATTCATATCAATTCTATGAATACAACAAATGTGTTTTAAAAATCATTTCATTTTCCTTTTTTAGGTGAAGCCGAGAGTTGGGTCAACGATGCCAAGGCCACCAAACGGGAGTTCAACAGGATGTACATGGCTGACGAGTTCTTCATGAAGACCGTGGATAGAGCGGTGACAAGTGTTGCCAGCAAGGCTGCGTAAGTGTTTTGTTCATTCTACGGTACTTTCAAGCTACAGAGTCTAACATTTATCGGGTTTTAGAAAAAAGGCTATATATTTAGATCTACTCGTATGTTACTACCACGCAGATTCTCACCCCAATTGTCATTATATTTCCGCCCTATTTCCAGGGAAAAAACTTATTATTTAAATATCTATAAAACATTGACAAGGTGTTTAGTATATCTCCACGAATCTCTTATGTACAGAAAAAGTTGATGTAAACATTTCAACAACGGTAAACTCCAATTCCTTACAATTAGAGTTTATAACTATGTATATTTTCTGTAGTGCCATTTCCCATGACTTTCATATTTCATATATTCTTATACCTTTTCTCATTCCCCCGAACAGTGCCTTCACCGTGCGCGCTTTCAACGACATGACCGCCGCCCTGCGCCCCGCCCTCCACTTCCTGTCACAAGCCATCGACACCGTTTCCGCTTACGTCATCACGCCCATCGTAGAAGAGTGCCTCGATTTCTGGGCCGCCTACGGACCGATTATTGTTGAGAGCATTGAGGAAATGAGCGTGGCTGTAGCGAGGGAATTGAGAGAGATCGGAGAGGAGGTGGCAGAGAAAATGGCTGTAAGTATTTCTTATGGAATGTAGGAAAATCAAAACAGCGCTTGTTCACTGCAAAAAAAAACCCATTGAGATGTCATAGAATTAAAAAAAAATAGATGAACTTATGTTGTTTCATTGTCGACATCCATTACACACACGTAGAAACCGCTGAACGCGTGGCCGTTGTCATGAACCATACCTTTTCGGAAATATTACCACAAAATGTAACCACAAAATTACCCGCCACATAACCACACTCGCGTCGCTGATATCATGAACACTAACATATTTACCTACAAAAATATTCCTTCAAAACATAACCACAGAATATAACCACAAAACTTTTCAATAATATAAACACACCCGTTTCCTTTTGCAGCTGGTAGCAGAGAAGCTCGGCCACGTTGCCGTAGCAACCGCTGAACGCGTGGCTGTTGTCATGGAACCATGTGTCCGTGCCTACGTATCGCTCTACAACCGATTCTACGCCTGGGTCGAACGCAAACAAGCCGATTTCTACGTGCTGGTTGAAGGTAAGCGTATAAACAAATAGATGATTCGATAACTGATTTTATTTTCAAAATAGTTTAAATATACTTTGTATTTGATATTTACGTTTCCATACATTTTTCGTGCGTAAATAAACCGTCTTCTACATGTAGTTTGATGATAATTGCGACTAGTGATTTACGACTAGCAACAAAAACTGGTTTAATATCAAATTCAAGAAAACTAATAACCACAAAATTACCCACAATATAACCACATTTCCAGAAATCATGGAAGACATGGACTTCACCCTGCTCAACGCCGTCGTGGAAACCGCCCAATCAGCGATGCACAAGATCATAGGCGCCACTCGCTTCTTAGCCAATCAAACGCCGCGAATCCCATTGCTCCGCCCCGTCTACGATGCTCGCCTCTCATTGGCTGACAACATTGCTGATGTGATTAGTATGCTGACGTCGTGGAGCTATGACGTCACGAGGATGTATGTGGTCATGTTGGAGAACGTGCATGACGTCATTGCCAACGTTTATGGACGTGTCATGGAGATGGAACAGACTGTGTTTATGAGGGAAGCTGTGTGTGAACTGGCTGAACAGGTGCGTGGAAATCACGAAATTTTATAAAGCTTTTATTTAACATTACAAGTGCATCAAATGATGGATGATTTGATCAAATGAGCTGATATTGAGCCTAAATTTACGTTTACGTTTTGATAAATAAATAGCCTGAAGTAAACAGGATAATACTGTGAATGAAACCTGAATGCCATACATGTTAAGCATTTTTATCAGCATAAATGAGGGTAATGGAACAATATTAACAGCAATTTTAAATATAACTTTATAAACATTTTAAATAGGATACATTTTAATACTTAAACACCTCACATCTTTCTTTTATGAAATCGAACCTTTTGAAAGCGATAACAATGCGTATTTGTTCCAATATTAATCAATTCTAAATGTTCAAAAACAATAAATGTACAACATACCTTTTCCCGCTTTTCCAGCTGCACTGGTCCTACCGCTACCTGGATATCGAAGGCAAAATGGCCATGGTCCTGGACAGCATCCTTGACCTTTCCATCGAGGTCATTCGGGTCAACCTCGAATACCTGACCTCTGATTGGCTCAAACTCGACCTTGACCGCATTATCACGTGGTCGCCACGTGACGGCCTCCTTGAATTGCAATTCTGGATCCCCTCGGAATGGCCTAGTTTCCAGACGGTGCCATTCGCTGGAATTGATTGGTCGGATATCTACAAGAGAGCCATGATTGTTCTGGATAATCTGTTGCCAGATAATTTGAACCCGTGGGATGTGTATTATCAGTACAAGCCCAGCTCCAACATGGGAGACTGGATTCCGCCTTTCGAAGGTAAATAAAACTTGTTTTTATTTCTTCAAAAATAACATATTTTCATAAAACCGGTAACAGCGCGATAGCACTGTTTTCAACGAGTAAAATCGAGATTAACCTGATATACTTTCTATGTAACAAAATATTTGTTGAATATAGTCAATTTGATAATGCATTGTTTAAATGATTCATTCACACTTAAAATGATCTATTTATTACATAACTTATTGAGATTACACTGGGTATTATTGCTTAGAGGAAGTATTATATCTTAGGAAATTACGTCAAAAGGGCAGCGTGTAAACGCTATTTATTGGAGTTGATATATCTTTATGTAAAATTGATAGCATTGAAATTAAACTTACAGCGATCGCCACGATTTCCGGCCAGTACATCACGACATTCGACGGTCGCGCCTTTGAGTTCCTGGGCGGATGCAGCTACGTGTTGTCACGTGACGTCATTGATTCGACGTTCACCCTGTTCAAGAACTACGATAAGGATCATTTGACACTGGTCAGCGATAACAAACAGGTGAGCTTAGGTCTTTGAACTGCATATTTTTTATCAAGACTGTAAAAAGAACGATTCAGCGGATAACATTAAAATCGAAAAATCTAAAACGGTCCGATATACAATCTTGCCATTCTATACCCTTTGAAGATAAGATGATAGAAAGCACATACATGTATATTGTTTTATTTTAAACATTTACATGTATCTCATAATGACGATTCGACGGCCGTTTATACTTTACAGATAGCAAGTTAAAATGTTTTAATCAAAAAATTATTCAATTAACCAATTACCAACCTCTTCCGTACGAATCATCATAATCCAAATCTCAAAAAAATCTGTAAATAAACAAAATACTAATTACTAGTTAATATATAAATATTTATAGGTTGAGGTCTCCCTTGATGGTCGCGTTCGCGTTGACATGGAACCCATCGAAGCCCCATATGGGTACGAAAACACACAGAAAACGAGAGTTAACAAATCAATCAATCAATCAATTATTAATCAATAAATGCACTCTTTCACAGGTCGAAGTCAGCTTAGATGGCCGCGTTCGCGTCGACATGGAACCGATCGAAGCCCCATATGAGTACGAAAACACACAGATAACGAGAGTTGGCGATATGCTCAAAGTCACGCATGCGCGCGGCTTCAGTTTGGAATGCGACTTGCTGAACCAGATGTGCATCTTCCGTATGTCGGGATGGTACCATGGAAAGGTAAGATATTTATCACAAGGAATATCATAACACTTAAATTGTGCAACAGGTTCAACCTTTACGCCTTGTATATTAATTTCATCGAAATCTGGTTATTTTTACGCTGCAACCTTTCATTTGAACTCGTCCATTCTCTTTTTCTAAATATGTATCATTGTCTAGTTATCTACTGCTTTATTCTGTTATCATCTATTAGATTTGTTTTATATATCTATCAATTTAATTTTATATTATCATTAATGGTTAAACATTATATTTATCAATTAATCATACATATGCTACATTTTTTCAAAACAATGGATGATAAAAACAAATGTTTTATAAATGTTTCTACCTTTCAAGGTCGCCGGACTTATGGGCACCTACACCAACGAACCAACAGACGACTGGTTAATGTCCAACGGTGAAATGGCCGGAAACGTCGAACAATTGGCGCGCAGCTGGGAAGCGACCGGAAGCTGTACTGCGCATGACAATATGGCGCAGGAATACGCGATGGTCGAATCACGTGCTTCCGGAAGAGTGTGTGGCGCTTTGTTTATGTCGAGGCTGTCACCAATGAGGAACTGCTTCAAGGTAAATGGGAAAAATAATTAAATAAAGTAGCTAGAATACAAAAACCATTAATTTGAATGTTTTTTATGCATCATATGTAAAATTAATAAGAAAAAAAAAACGGATTAAAAAAAATAATGCTTGACTTTTAACCTTAATCTTTACTTGATTCTACTGTTATACGATATTTTCAATCAGGAAAAAAACTTAAATATTTCCAGCTAAGACCTACATTGTATTAAGCTAATGAAAAGGTGTTTTCTATTCATATCATTCATTATCTCGTAAAATACTTCGCTTCAAAATATGTCATCGAACAAGACCCAGCGCAATTTAAAAATAATTACTTTAACTTTTACATATTCTTGGATTCAGGTTGTCGATCCCCGCCCTTACCTCCGCGCGTGCATAAACGACGTCGAGGAAACCAGCGATGACCGTCGCGGAGTCTGCAAGGTCAGCGCGGCCTACGTAGCACGCTGCAACGCTAAACACGTGGACGTGCGACCACCCAAAGTCTGCAGTAAGTTGACATCTTGTAGTTATAGATATTTAAAAAGACAGAAATACTAATAAAATGGCCAGTGGTGTGTGGAAAGTCAGCGCAGCTTGCGTAGCACGCTGCAATGCCAAACATGTGGATGTGCGACCACCAAAAGTCTGCAGTAAGTTTAAGGCATAAATGTTAATGCAGGGATAAATTAAAGAAAAAATACAGATACGAAAACAGAAATAGCTTTTATATTTATCTCAAATATCAATGCTTATAAAATGCTTATAATATGCTTATAAGTTGCTTATATCTGCTTATACAGTGCGCAACGAAGACTTCACCTCCACTCCCTCTGCCGACATCGTTTTCGTGGTCGAACAGAAATCCTGCAACGACGAAATCGTCTCGAAATTGGACAACCTCGCCAAAATGATCGACCGCTCGCTCATCGATCGCGGCATGAGCGCTAATCGCTTCGGCGTTGTCGGCTTCGGCAGCGTGGGCGTGCACGATGCGGAACATATCCAAACCGTTTCCGGTTCGGTTTTCGGCACGTCACGTGACGTCGCGACAATCGAAAACTCCATGCTCTTCAGCGAAGGCGGCGAAAACAGCGATTCGCTGCGCGCGCTCAACATGGCGATCGATTATCCGTTCCGCGTCGGCGCCGCGAAGAGCATTGTTATGATCACGTGCTCCGCGTGCCAAGAGCAGACGATACAGGGTGATGACGTCAGCGCGCGGTTGGAAAGCGCGGGAATTCAGCTGCACGTGCTTGTAGAGCATGAATTCGAAACCGGAAGTGGATCGGGAGCGCCCAAGACCACCTTCCTTTTCGGTAAGTTGATATCGCTTTAAAGGAATTTACATATAAACATACATGCAGTGTATATACATGGTGAGACCATGATTTCTAAGAATATTTTCTTGTCTTTTATTAATTAAAAATAGGTCAGGTCACTGAAACGAACATTTCTAGCACAACAGATTCATGAACATAGTACACTTTTCAATTTGAAAACCCAATGGTTTATAGACATTTGTCATTCCTAAACAAATATTAACAATCAAAGACAAGGCATAAATGTCAACATAAATTAACAATAATAAATAACTATACCTTATGTTTATAGGAATCGACAAGACCTCTGCCTTCACCAAGAGCGATGTGACCGACCCTGAACTGTCGGGTGACCTAGACCTTTACGGACAGGTCATTCCTCCCAGCGATGCATGCGCGAAAATGGCGCTCGACACAGACGGAAGTTTCTTCAATCTCGAGAGGCTGACCGGTGGACGCGTCAGGACGCAAAAGTCGTTCATGGATGTGTTCGCACGACGCGTGGCTAAGACAGCAGAGGTAATAATTGCAATTCACTATAACCTTAATTGCAATTTGATATTGTTATGTTTATCATATAACCAAACATATAATAAATGTATGACAAAATTCAAGAGAGAATATCCTGTGATGCTTTTTTTTCACAAAAACTTGTTTAAGCTAAAATTTAAAATGTTAAAGCTTCTAGATTATTGAATTTCCTTAGATTTTTTTTCAGAAAATGACAAGAAACTTTACACACAAACAATAATAAATTCGAATGCACAGAAACAAACTATAATCTTGGACCAATGGCCAGCCTGTGCATAATTAATAGTTAATAGTTTATTTCAAACTATAACGCAATCGCTTCATTTTTTTCTAATCAGGATTTATATGGTAATTTTCAACGTCTTCTTTTTTTTCTCTCCGCCAGAGTTCGCCACTAATGGGCCGCCCCTACGAGGAACCAGAGATCTACTATGACGACAAGACGTTCACGCTCAACTTCGACGACTACATGAGATCATAATTGAATTATGACGTCATCAACAACAAAATTGTGACGTCATAATTTTTGGACAAATTAATTGTGACGTCATAATGGAAAAATTGTGACGACATAACAAAAAGGCATAATCTCATACATGACAACATCTGTTTTTGACCGACACCGAATGAGTATTTACGTTCAATGGACTATGGCAATGAAATGTAATATAGTGTAGTTTAGTTTTGTGAAAAAGGACTGGATATTTAGATAATAAACAAATTTGATTGGAACTGCTTTAATTTATTTATTTTTGCGTATTGACGAATAAACAAACCCGATGAATATTTATATGCATTTAACTGATACAAAATAGTAT
>LQRL01059704.1:1729-15180 GCA_001703475.1 Hydroides elegans
AAATTATTGATAAGGTATAGCTACTGAAGAGTGCAAATAGCTTGATCACATTGTACGTTGTTCATATTATCAGCATACTATTATATTTAACTACTTAATGAATCACGCCAAAGACGCATGTAAGTGTCGGAAAGGGTAGGTAATATATCACCCAACATACACCAAACGTTAAATACCCTACATTGTTTAGGTAGATATCGAGGAAGAGTCGTTGTTATACAGGCTATACAATAAATATATAATTATTTATTTATCAATTAATTATAATTGATAAATAATTGTATCATTTGATTGTTCATGGTCGGAAATGCCCACAAATTACAAATCGAAATCATTTTTATATAACATTATTAATGTTTATCCTGAACGCATTTGTCAAATATTTAACAACTAACTAGCAAAATATAAGACTATACCATGCTTAATGAAAAGGGGTTTATAAGAATGATACACATCTGATATCTACAACTTCTTTCCCTATATTTTTTTTGCATTGCAATAATTCGACGTTAATGTAATGATTTGTTTGATTAATTTATGTGTAACTGAAAAGATGTTTTTATTTGTTTGCAGCAAACGGTTCATGCTATTTTTATTTAAGAATGTATGTTATGTGGATGCCAATTAAATGGTTTTAGAAAACTTCTAAACGTATAAACAATTCGCGTTAATCAAATTTTACCTCAATAGACATCGTGGTATCTATATAATCTTATGTTACCATTATTAACACTCTATCATGAGAATTGTCATAGATAAATGACTTGATTATATCTTCTTAAGCACAATGTGACCTCAGGATAAGATGTTGTTGTGACCATGAAGAGCCGCGTAGGTTTGGCAACCATGAAAACAATACATAACACTTGTAGGCAAACGCAGTTATTTTAGCTCTGGAGTAAAATAAAACATGATTGTATTTAACAACATATGTATTTGGCTGTTGTTTGAACATGATAAAATGTATAATAACGCCAGTGACTGGATAAGTTATGTATTTATAGGTTTTGAAATATAACAATTGGCTTTTACGACTCAAACACATAAATGCACTGTTCGTTTACTATGTCGTCATTCGTATCATTAGAAATATATATGCACAACTTCAAAAATAACAGCAAAATTGTTTTACATGTTTTATAAAATTAACATTCAATCGTTTCAAATGATTAGGAAAAGGTAAAATTGTGTAAAAACTAAGATATAAATAATAAATAAGTCCAATTGTGGTCCATGTAAACATGTAAACAATGCTTTAAACCCGAACATGGCTTCAGTCGATAGAGCAACTGAATGCACTGTTTGTTTTGAGACATTCGTAAATCCAAAACTCTTGCCATGTCGTCATTCGTATTGTGAGAAGTGTATACAAGAACTAACTAAAGGATCAAAATTACAATGTCCAGTGTGTAAGAGCTTTTGTGATGTTGATCAAATCGTACATGATTTCCAAACCGAGAACTTTGTTCTAGCATTCCAGGAATTGGAAGAGGAATTCAACCGCAAATTGGATGCAGCTACAGCAGCGATTCATCCAAAGCCTTCAGTTCCTTCCGAACAGGAAATAACAGCCCCGAAGAATTGTGAACTCTGTAGCGACAATGACATAGCTTTTTGGTGTGTTGAATGTAAACAGTGGATTTGTATCTCGTGTAAGAAGATTCACTTAAACACCAAGTATACTAAAGATCATCACATCGAAAAATTATCCGTTAAGAATGGAGCTGTCAAATCACAGCTTCAAACTGAGATAAACGGTCTCAAAGTAAAGATGGATGAATTCTACAGCCATATAAAAGCTCTCCAAGCCGAGAAGAGGAATACGCAAGGCATCCAAATTAAGACACTTCAAGAGTCTAAAGAATTGCGCGATCAATGTATACTGGAAATAAACAATAGCTTCAATCGCATTGACAATGAAATCTTAAAGGGCATTGATGAATATACCACCCTTCTTGAGCGTGAGATATCGAAGCATCAGAAAGGAGTATCAGAACTTGAGAAAACATATGAATCATTTGTGGCTACAATGAGGAAAAAAGATCGATCTATGGCAATCGATGGTGATATCATTATTAATCAGGCAAAAGACCTTGTAACAAAGACCAGATCACCAGAGATGTGTATTGCAAATATAAATGTCAAGCTTCAGCGTTTGCAAGAATGGAGTGCAAAGGTTGTGACCCTAGAAATCAGTGGAGGTAGAACAACAACAATGGTAAACATGAATACTTCAATTTCAAATATTGAATTTTATATGCAATTATGATCTGTTCATTATATTATTTTAGTTTATACGTATTTCTTGTTTAATTCATCGAAATGGCTATAACATCTCCTTGCAACATTCAAAGTGAAAATTTTCTTGCCCTTACATATGCAAAGAATATTTTTTTTTTCAGAAACATTGTAATATATTCAATGCAATACAAATACATTGAAATTCTTTTATAATCACATTTAAATCTGGGGCATACGAATACTTAGTATTTAAACATGATATTTCGGCGATACAAAATGTATATATGTTATTTTTAGCATATCGTTTACATAAATAGCTAGTTAATTATTCCATTATGGATTGCAAGGTCAACAAGTTATACGTTTGCGTTAATCAGTAGTCCATTACAGATACTTCAATCCATCTATCTAGCATGTTGTTATCGTATTCTATAAATGCTATTAATCAAAATCTAACAATATGTGTGTATTTTAGGAACGGCCAACCCTCGCCGATCCCTCACTTGAGTTGGTGAGCAAAAGAACGTGGAACCGCCATCAAACAGTGTCAATCCCAGACTATGCACACCACAACATTCGAAACATTCGTAATCGACTTTATCTATGTCACTCGGACGGTATCACACTGTATACCATGATGCTGAAGCAAGTGAAGACAATACGGTTTATTGACGTGGGCGATGTCTATGATGTTTGTGATATGGTCAATGGGGATTTACTGATTGCGACAAAGAATTGTCTCTACCACACGAAAGCAAATGGTAAGCATTCTCTGATTGATGCATGAAGTTTTTTTGTTATTCGCAATTACTTCATTGAAAGAAAAAAGGCAATTCATTAATAAGCCTAAACATAACATTTATTTTATATAAACAGCGACATACGAAACCCATTCATAAGTTAAGAAAATCTTAATATAACAGGTATAATATTGCAACGGCTCCATGGTGGATTATTTACGGGAGTTGTGTGTCATAAGAACCGCTACTATGCCGCAAATATAACAACTTTCAAAATACATGTGCATTGCTACACAAATGCCTGGAAACGTCTTCAACTATTTTCTGTCAATGCAAGTGCTTACATTATAACACTCGGCATCATGAATAACTTGATCTATACATGCTTATTCGGTCACAGTCGAATCGATATATTCTCCCTTAACGGTCAGCTCAAATCCAGCACAGGACGCCACGGAACACGAGCAGCCGGCCAACTCAACATGCCTCTTATCTGTGACACTGATACTGCAGGTGCTGTAATCATTGCAGACAGAGGTCGCCTACAGAGCCTAAGTGCAAACGGAGATTGGAGTTGTGTGCAATTAGAACCGTCTAAGGGGAATATAGATGGTGCGTGTCTCGTGAATGGCACGTTATATATATTTGACTCGTATAAGAAAATGCTACATGCTTACAAAACATAATAACATTCGAAATTTGTAATATTTTGTGCATTTTCATTATTAATTCATTCAGAAAAATATAATTGTTCTTTCAGGCTTGGGTCTATTTTTAATATAACACAATCAATACCAACATATTTTACATTAAGGACGAATAGCAGTTATAGCTTATATTCAACATTAGAATATTTTTTACAGATAATGGATGAATGTAGATAGTGTGCTTCATTTCTTATATATTTCTTTATATGATTGTCCTAGTTGACTACGTAGTAATTGGATGATTAACTAGTATTTGAATATTCTACGTCTGACGGCAAAATCCAAAACAACGTGTTTAAATATATATGTATATATAGATAATTTACTGGTCTTGTTTACTGGTCTAAGTAAAGGAATTATAATGATACATTTAATCTATACCAAACCTTGCAGTCTAAAAAAAATATTTTGAATGATTAATTAACAACCTTGAACGATTAAAACATCGATCAGCTTCATCAAGCATTTTAGCGTGTACCTCGGTTGACCATCGGCATCGTACAATATCGGAATTAATGAGATTGTATTTAATCATATACTTACAAAACATAATTTGTTTATTGATTTTAACCATGAAAGTTAAATCACTTGTATCACCATTTAGCTGTAATTATTACGAGAAAAATAATTAACGCATTAATAACGCATACATGTTTTCTTGGATTCCTATCAGAAAGGGAAATGGTTCGATATATTTTTATATCCTCGTTCAAAACAATTGAATTACAAGTACTTGATGTAAAAAAAGGGCTTAGCTTTTACATTGTTCTCCCTAATGAAACAGGAGGTATATCCATTGCAGTTTATGCGCGGTGTAACCTAGTCTCTTGGCTTTAAAACACCTGAAATCTGCATTTATTGTATACTCAGATTTATTTGGACAAATATCCACATATTAATGTTGCAATTTAAATATTCATCTATAACGTCTTGATTATTTAAAGTAAATACATACCCCAAAAATATACTGTGAGAAAGAACTGATAATATCTAGGTCTATTTGTATATTCACTTGGAGTTATTGCATTGTATATAATAACTAAACACACCCACAACATTGAAAACGAGTAAGTTACTGAATATACATGTCAAACGTCAGGAAAATCAGGAAGGGTTTCGGATTAGTACCGCCAGTAAATTTGTACTCGTCGGTCAAATGACTGTCTTTGATTGAAGTTGTGCCCGTGTCTGCACCCCATTTGTACATGCGGATGGATCGACATATCGAATACAGAGTTGGCATGTTGGTGCGTTGGCATCAGGGGTGAGTAGATTTCGACCAAGTATCGATCCCGTCTTTTCACGACTGTTGGTTGCGGCCTCTTTATCTTCTTGCCTTCTAGACGTCGGCGTTAGCTGGGGATGCAAATTGTTTCCGACTAATTCCACACGCTGAGCCTGTAAAATACAATATAAACACATATATAAGACGTCGCTATACTGTCTATACGCATTAACTTATAGAATAAGCACTAAAGTCTTCGTAATCAAAGTAAACACTCAAATTATTTTAACAAAAATAAGCGCAACCGGACCCTTTCTGATTTACTTGAATTTTGCATATCAAATTGACTTCACTACTTTACTTTATCCTACATTTACGCGATAAAATCGCAAACCTACGCCCGACCCCCTCACCCTTTTCGAATCCAAATATGCCGAATCTTTTGCGCAAATAAACGCGCTTCCAAATCTGTAAAAAAAGGCACACTTGCAATTGAAAACTTTTATATTGGATCATTGGAATCTCAATTGAGTTTAACTTATTCATGTTATTTGATATCAATTCAATTGAAACTGTAAACAAATGGGTCGCATTTGATACTACCAGACCCATAAAAGACTTGAAAATGTTAATAACCAAATTGCTTTAAAAGACTATGCGTGCAAGGATCCATATATTATATTAACTCAACTATGAAAGGCAGTACTCACCTTCATCATGAATGTAATCAAGCTGATGGTGAAGTGATTGCGATTCATCGAATACGATCCTTATTGCAATCTAATGCCCTATGATTGCAATCAATCAAACGCAATCGCCTTTCGGTGTCGTCAACGGTAAGATTATCAAAGACAATCCTTATTGCAGTCAAATTGTATGCAATATGATTCCAATTCATCATTATGATGACTAACATGTGCTCCATTGAATTTTCCAAAACAAAAATGTGTCGAAAAATGTCACAAAAATATAGATATGAAAATAATTATTTATTTTACCAATTGATTAAAGCAAAGTGTCACTCTATAAAATGAAAATAATATTAGACAGAAAAAAATCAAAATAAGAAACAATAATGATTTCATTATTCTTTCACTGAAACCCTAATTATCGCCAATGTGTTTATCACTTAACTATTCTAAGACAACATCCCGAAGAACAAAATCATCGAATGACAAAGCCCCTCGTTATCGAGGTTTTTAATTAGATGAATGGTTTATGTTTTTATATTGTTTTGAATATATTGGCATTATGTGACTGCTCATTAGGTATCATTGATTGCAATTTACGTATCAATGGAACTGTTGATTGACAAATATCAAAATATACACATACCAATCGAATAATCCGATTGCGACGGCGCTTTATTGAGAGGTATGATACAACATGTGTCATGTCGCTTATTTAATCTTTGTTTGATTAGATAAGTATGATGAAAATATATAATCTTTGTTTGATTAGATTAGTATGATGAATATATGGATAAAAGGTTATAATATTCTGAAAAGTATCGCGTTGCTCCTTCCCTAGCGGACAAAATTGCGGGGCGTTTGTCATTCGGGATTGTTGTACTTCTGAGCTTTAGACTGCGCACCTCCCTCAAAAAAGTCGCTTATACACAATTTAGTTTCGATGTGTTCCCATTAATTAGATTTTAATCACATTACCAAGCCCATTTATAAATAGTTTTGGAGGTTATTGCGAATTGCTTTATTTACTATACTCTTTAAATCTAATCCCTTGAACAGGATAAAGCGTATAACAATAATGTGTTGTAATTGTGTTGTCTTGATAAACAAGCTTATTGAAATCAGTACCAATGTCAATAAGAAGTGTAATCGCTGAAATTGTAAAAGAAAACCCAGAAAGTTCCTTTTGAAACAAAGTTATAACATATAATGTTTTTAGATCATAAAGTTCTCGTCTCAAAATATTAGGTATGAGCTTAGATAATTTACTTATAATGCGCTATATAAATCCTTGTATGTATGCATGTATGTATGTATGTATGAAATAAATATAGATTTGTTATAAAGAATATACCCTTTTATCGTATATTTTCCTGTTAAAATTAGGGACCAAAATTGTAGGGTCCGATGAGTCTTGAACATTATAAACGCATACAGTACGATTTTTTTTTATTGAAACCTAAATATTTGAATGTAATGTATATTTTTATTTCAATACTTATAAAGGGGCAACATATATATAGGCCGAGGTTGTAGCGGCCGAAGTTTACGGGCCGACGTGCCAAGAAGGGGCCTTAGTTGTAATAGCCGAGGTTGAAGGGACCGAAGTGACCATGAATCGTATATTTGCATTATAAGCGTAAAATCATTCACGTTTGCTTGCAAATAACAGAACAATATATTCATATCCGCAAATGGATATGGATATTTTGATTGCAAACACAATCCATATTAATAAAACGGGGATGGATGAACAATTGTATTAAGAACTAATAAAGTGGGCAATAGAATATCGCGTTTTCAAATACATACTGTGTGCTAATATTATAGGTTGTTCATATTGTCTGCAGACACGATGACAAATGACGTTATAAATAACGTCAAGCTCAAGATCAAGACCCTCAAGATCAAGTGATGGGAAGGTTAGGATATAAATCGACTTACATTCGCAATACGTCGAAAGCCCTTCATAATTAAGCTTTAAATCAAGGACTTTTCTTGATATAAACGTCTTATCAAGTAGCTGAATGCTCTTAATTAAATGTTTATAAGTTGTTCGTACTTGTATACAACATCTCGAACATACTATATCTAATCATGTTAAGCTGTAGATATTAATTATGTTATCCGTTAATGTAGGACGATTTTGTGGTTGCCTATTTGCAGTCTATATCATGTTTTGTCGTTTAAATATTCAAGTTATGTAGATGATTTATCCGAGATGGATGATTTGATTTGCACCTGATCAAATATTTATCTTAATATTGAACATCTAAAACAAAAGAAATAACTACCTTAAAATTACGAATAACAAGATCAGAAAATGCATTTAAATATGATGAATTAAATTTAGAAAATCAAGCAATGAACCCATTGCACTTAAATAGCACACATTGAACCTTTGTGTTTGAGATTGCCTCTGAACACTCCAACACTGTGAACACTCCTTTAGTCATCGATAATACTTTAAAAGCCGTCAAACCTACATCATATATGGAGACACGTCGGCTGAGTGGTTCAGGTATCTGACTCCTGGCTAGTGACAATATATTCGATTTCCGTTGAAGCTCAATCATCATGTGTACAGACAAATAGTTGTTATAATTAACGATGGCAACGTTCACATTTCATGTGTTTGGTCAACATTTTGATTAAACATATGCAAATACTTTAATTTCAATATTATTTGTTCTCATCTCATACTGCATACAAATCATCACGATAAACCAGTGAATTAAGACATTATCGGTGCATATATGTAACAGTTTTAGTGAACTAAAAAGATTGATAACATAATTTATATTAACAACTCGATGCAAGAATGTGAACATCAAGAGTGCCCATAAGTGACACACTGATAACATAAGTGATTTTTACATCCTGTCATTTTATGCATAATTTATTTTATTCATTATATAGAATAAACTTACAAAAGATAATGTCAAAAATATTATATTTGATCATTAAATTTACTAGTTTATAACTGTTTTTCCTGTTTATTTTTATAAATTTAAATAATAAGTAAACATTTATGCACACGGCCACGCCCATGGAAAGAGCTGTTAGAATTATACTAAATATGTTTATATTCATGAACTTGTATATGTATGTATATATGGATTACATGGGAGTATGCATAACTGTTATGTGATATTCAGACTGATTATGTGTTCTTATACTGTATCAAATATAATGGTTTATAGAGCCAAACACTATATAAAGTATCACGCAAGTCTTCCAACTTGTCTGATATCATTGATGTAGAGCGATATAAACACTTAATAAGTGTATTCTGATGATGTTTACGTGTTATATTTATGGCAACAATCAAACATAACAGTGCTTAATATATCATCCGCAGCGCTTTCGTAATATTACCATTCATATGATCAACATAATTATGAGAGGGTTACATTTATAAAAAAAAATAAACTATAAAACAGATGAAACGTTTTAATTCGTTCGATTGAAAAACGATGTTTTAAATCAGGAATGGCTTCAGTTGAAAGAGCAACGGAATGCACAGTTTGTTTTGAGATATTTATAAATCCAAAACTGTTGCCCTGTCGGCATTCATATTGTGAGAAATGTATCGGCAAACTGACAAAAGGATCAAAATTACAATGTCCAGTGTGCAAGAGTTTTAGTGATATTGATCAAATCGTTCATGATTTTCAAACCGAAAATTTTGTTCAAGCATTCCATGAATTAGAAGAGGAATTCAACCGGAAATTGGATGCAGCAACTGCAGCAATTCATCCAGAGCCTTCAGCTCCTCCCGAAAACAATATTACAGCTCCGAAAAAATGTGAGCTATGTAGCGACAATGACATAGCTTATTGGTGTGTTGAATGTAAACAGTGGATATGTGTCTCGTGTAAGAAGATTCACTTAAAAATAACGTTCACGAAAAATCATCAAATTGAACAATTATCTTTAAAGAACAAAGAGGTCGAATCATTGCTTCAGGATGAGATAAAGTGTCTCGAAATAAAGATCGAGGAATTCCAAAGATATATCAAAACACTTCAAGCCGAGAAGAAGAAAACCCATGACCTCCAACGGAAGACCCTCCATGAGTCCAAAGAATTGCGCACCCAATGCATACTGGAATTAAACAACGCATTCAATCGCATTGATCATGACATTTTAGCGAAAACTGATAATTATTCATCTGTCCTTGAGCGAGCAATATCAAAGCAACAGAAACGAGCTCTTGATCTTGAGACAAAATACAAATCATTTGTGGCAACCATCAGGAAAAAAGATCCAAAACTGGCAATTGATGGTAGCAGAGATGTAGAGCAAGCAAAGGATCTGTTGGGCAAGACACAATCTCCGGAAAAGTGCATTGCAAGTATCACAATCAAACTTCAACGTGTGCGAGAATGGAGCGCTCAAGCTGTGAGTCTCGAAATCAACGAAGGCAACATAATACTAAAGGTAATTATTAACATTTCATTCATAATATCTGATAACATAAGTAACTGTAAAACAGGTCTTCTTATTTTGATTTGGCAATAAGGCTATGACATCTCCTAATGATAAATAGATAAGTCATATGATGATTAGATATACATGAAATTCTATCTATAACGCGGCATGAATATAAGAGGGCAAAACAAATCATATATCAGCTTTTTCATTTACAAGCTGAGGCATAGCTATGTGAAGTGTTTTAATATGCTATTGCAGCAAAACAATGCATATATACAGAGGATAGTTTTACTATTCAATATAAAGCTTATATGTCTAATATTTATATTTCAATGGTAAAAAATTCATACACATGCGTTAATTACTTGTTCATTGCTAACCAAATACCTTAAGTAGTTTATCTTGATTCCGATTTTCTTTAATTAATGTTTTTAATTACCATCTTAATACATGTCGTTAAGGATCTTCCAACCATTGCCAATCCCTCACTTAAGGTGTTGAGCAGCGCAACATGGGAGCGCCATCAATCGGTGGCAGTTCCTTGCTTTTCCTCACAGCCATTGGTAATCGGTTATATCTTTGTCACAAACGTGGTATTACAGTGTATGATACCAAGCTTGAGCAATTGGACACCATACACAGTGACAACATGGGACATGTGTATGATGTGTGCGATATGCCCAATGGAGATTGTTTAATTGCGGCAGGCAACGGCCTCTATCATACCAAAGGCAATGGTGAGCATTAATGGTTATGATAAAATTAGGGTTTGCGTTATCAAAATATATATTTGAATAATGCAATTTATTACATGGTCAGGGTGCATCGCTTAAAAAATAATAAGGAATAAGATGATGAAATATGTGTGTTTCTGTGTATTGCAACTCAAATTTTCATAATAAAACAATATAAACATCTATTAATATTTAAATGATTGATTTCACATATATTATTTTCTTATTCTAGATGATTTTTAAGCGTAATATTTTATAATCCACCCTGATTGTCAATATTCTTAAACATATTATATTATCGCCCACTATGACATGGCAAAAAATAACTTTTTTCAACAAGGATTTTCTTTGTTATTCCATGTAATTAAGGGAATACAATATTCAGATTCAATATTGTTGGTTGTTAATTGCACTCAGGGGTCAAATTGGATGCACTCAGCCTTCGGCTTCGATGCATCCAATTTGAACACTTCGTGCAATAAACACCTAACAATATTGAACCTTCATAAGGCATTCCCATAATATCATATACCTAATCTATCAATACTGAAATTACCTTAAATTTAATTCAAATATATGTTATCACTATTTATCGAATATTAATACGATGCTTGGTGTAACTATGACTTTAAATGACTTAATTGGTTCGTTTGTAAACGCTTTTTAAATATTTGCGCACAAGGCTTCACATTTCTTATTTTTACACCAGATTGAAGCTATTAATGGATGATTTCAGAACTCAGTTTATACTAGTTAAGCTATTCATTTGTTTACACAAATGTCGATAAACAAAGATGATGTCTCACGAAATATCGACCGCTTGACATAAGTTGAATCTTAGCTATATGTATTTTGGCAGGTGATTACGTTGAAGGACTCTTGAAGGGCTTCTTCACTTGTGTCGTACGTCAACACAACCGCTACTATGCTCCAAACTGTAGCACCTCCACCATACACGTGTATGAACACATGGGTAAATGGAAGCAGGTTCAATCATTTTCCGTCAATGCAACGAAAGGTTATATCATAACTATCTGCATCTCAAAGAACCTTCTCTATGCCTGTCTATGCGGTGACGAAAGAATCGACATACTTTCTCTCAATGGTCAACTCCTATCTAGCCACGGATGCAAAGGAATCGAAGGACCCGGTAATTTGAACTCCCCACGTATTTGCGCCATCGATGATGCAGGTGCTGCACTCATTGTGGACCACATCAACAGCTACCTTAAACTCCTAAATGCCAACGGACAGTGGAACATCGTGCAGCTAAAGCCGTATGTGTATATGCCAAGCGTTGCATGTCTCATGAATGACACGCTCTATGTTAATTCGACTCCTAATAACACGATTTATGCTTACAAAATGGAGTCTAATACGGATCATTGTCAAAAATGATGAAACCTGCTGTGGCAATAAAAATGACAATGCGAATAGGGTGAACAAAATTTGATGTGTTGACGCAACACATAAAAGCATATAAATATGGTTCAATGAAAACAAATGCACATAAAATGGGAATGCGTCACGAGATTATATATTAAAGGGAATTATAACACTCTGTCAGCCAAATCTGACCGATCCCGAAGGGTGAGCTCAGATTTGGCTGACACAGTGTTATAATTCCCTTCAATATATAATCGAGTGGCGTGTTCCTTTTATTAAATATCTTTTATGAAGAAATATTTATTTAAATACCTTGATTTCGCGACTCAAAACTAGCTTACCACGTTAGGTCAGTCGGTAAGAGCGTTGGACAACCATGATATTTGCGTCATTCGAACTTAACAACGTTTGTTTACATTTTTGATTATTAATAACTCATTTATTGTTGGACAACAGCATATTAAAATTTAACAATGACAAGATTATTCCATATCTGTTATGATTCATTTATAGTTTTACGTATTTTACACTGAAAACGTCCTTATTGAGCTAGTTGACTGATTTGCTAGGATCCTTGGATCCCCGGTTCGAACCCAAGTGAAGGCAGAACTAAAAATTGTTTTGTCTGTCTTCATACATTGTTTAAAACTTAATATTGAGTAATTATGAATTATCATCAAACATATTTTTTAATGATAACTACAAGATTTATTCATTAAAGGGGTTTATTTTGATTATCGTATATCTGTTTTTGCGGTACATTTGCGCGGTAGTCAAATGTAAGGAGCCGCGGGAAACATTTGATTAAACCTTGTATTTAATAATCCTTATTAAAAATATGCAAATATTAATATAAGATAAGATTGAACAATTCTTCATTCGATATTTTATTTAAAAATATTGACTAAAAACGTGCAACGACGAGACTCGAATGCGGAACCCCTTGCTCCTCGGGCAAGCACAATATCCATTGCACCACAGGACGGTCATGACGATAACTATTTAGTAGAATAATAATTATGGATATATATTTCTCAAATATGGAATAGTGACGCAGCCTATAAATTATAAGTGCTTGGATGGATTTGGTGTTCTTTTGGCACTAAATAAACTGAAAATTGCTTGCATTACTTGTTCCTGAGAAAAGTGGAGTTTGAAGTGCAATTTGACGTAAGGTGGGCGATAAGTCGAAAACAAGGCTATAGTGAAAACATAAGGATATATCACCCTCATGGGTTTTTCTTATATGTTTTTTATACACATAGGTACGTAATACACTGCTTTATAAATAT
>LQRL01059728.1:4425-14694 GCA_001703475.1 Hydroides elegans
ATGTTTATCACAACAATTTCATTTTGAGTTGGCCAACCACTGAGTCCTTCAATGGTCATAATTTTATAATTAATTTATATTTTCAAAGCTGGTTATTTATTTAGAAAGTCTACTGTTTGGGCAGTATCGCCGAAAAAAGGCTAAAGCATTTAATTTACTAAAATGTCAAAACTGTCAAAATTGAAAAGAGACGCCATCTAAATTTCAATTATAAACCGTATTCCATATTTACATGAGGAAAGGCTGTTTTGTTAGTTAAACTGTATATGTCAGTAAATAAAATAATAAATACCTTTGACTTTGCTTTATTCACCTTTCTTTTCACTTCGAATCTTTTGCCGTCTAGACGTCTAGCAGCTAGCTTGGCTTCTATTTGACTGTCTCCCTACTATGTCTCAATCCTATTTCTTTGGTATTGCATTCAAAACCAAAACTTTTCCGAAACTACCATTTTGTAAACAATATTATTTTTTCGGAGGAGCGCCTCGGCGCTTGAGCGGCCACGGTATATGGCATGAAAATGTATGATGGATGGCGATAGACTCGCGTATGTTCTGCTCATGACGTTATTAGTATTGATGGTTTATTTCACACAAATCTTGATTAACTAACGCAAATGAGTAAGAACTGACTATGTTAACGAACAAATGGCTATACAAATACCAATGGCAGAGCAAATCCGACCTCTTTCTCTCTCTCTATTTCGTTTAAACTCTAAAGAGTTAAGGTTATATGCAATAAATCATAATTTCTATCACGTGGTGAACACATTTTTCATATTTGAGACGTTTTTTTTTATGTCAAGTATTGTAAGAGAAACTTTACTTGAACTGTAAAACACGACTTGTTCGAAGCGATTTAGTTATAAAAATGTAAAAATTGTTGAATGATTCAAATTTTCTGAACTTATGAATGTAAATGGTTTTTTTTGTGATTTATGATAGAATCATGAGTGATTAAGTTATGATTGATTTGATTTTCGTACGCGCGCCCAGTTAATTTAGCCACCTTTTTCTGCCACAATTCAAATCAATGCAATCGATAACAATTTATTATTCATAAAAGACATTTGATAGCTCGTATATATACTGGATTCTCATATGGAATAGTTTTCTTATTATTGCCTCCTTAAATGCTCTCTATGACCAAACTGTCGTCGTCCTGTCCGATGTATTTGAACTTTGTCGGTGATGGCCCAATTGAATTGCGATATCACCTGAGCAGTTCATGGTCAGAATGTGTAAATTACGGGTTTTGCGTGTTGGGCCTAAAGTAGTGATATATTGCTGAAGGTTTAGCACTCTTACTAAATTCGAAGGATTTTTTGGTTGATAAGATAAAATAAAGATTTGTATGAGTTTATATTTAACTAACTGACATGAATCTCATGATATTATTATTATTTTTAAAATACTGAATTTATTGAAAACGTGCAATTTTTTACTTATAATTCACATTTATGAAATATAGATATATTGTTGTTTGTATGAATTACAGTTTTCCGGTTTCGATATATCACGTGTAATCGGCAACACTGTAAGTCCGTGATTTTCGCGATTTCCACTGAAAAAAATAGAACGTGTTTTATAACGTGTGATTTGAAAATATAGTCCTAAATCTACTATCAAAGCTACTTGAAGATCAACACTTTTCAAAATATGCGGACTCTACAAGAAAACAACAATTTCTTAGAGAGGAATTCACAAATAAATTTATTAAGAGATGTAAGACACCAAACAAAAATAGATTTTAATGAAAAAAAAGATATACTATGCTTACTTGATATAAACATATATATGGAAAGTAGCGAAGCACTAGTTTACATCGCACTCTCCAAACCTAAACCCATAATTACTAAATTATTAAAACAAATAATATGAAGAAGATTTCTATACATTGTTGGATTAAGGAATGGACTGGATTTTTTTTCTCCACAACTATTTTGAATGAATCGTTATATAGCATATGATCAATTGAAATATATGTTTTACCAATTAGCCAATCTGTGTTACACCATGTTCTTAAGGCGTTGCATAAAGACTCTTTCAGTGTTTTGACATGAATGCATATAAACATATTAAACGCAAGATATTTTATGTGAATAGCTGACAAAAGGAAATATCAACCAAAAGGATGGCAAATGAACTCTATTAAAACTAAACAAAGTAGCTTGCCAAATTAACTTATATAAAGTAAGAAATACAATTTGCGTTAAACAGTAACTGTGTTCATAGGACAATAGGTTATGTTGAATTATTCTTATTTTGATGATGATCTGCAGGCTTTCCATGTCGTACCAAAAGAACCTATGTTAAAAGGAGCATGGTCATGCCGAAATTCCGAGAGTCCGTTTCATACTGAAATAGTAATGAAAACCGAACTTTGAATTTATTTAGGTAACTAGCCATCCAAAATATTTTGAGAGGATTTTTTATCAATATCTAAAATCCAAAAGTAAAGTTTGAACTATTCGGTTTGTTATGGATGGTAGATCTCTTTGATACATATTTTAGCTCATATTTTCTTTGATGTTTTGTTTACCAATTTAGTTTTTTATTCCTCAAACTCCATAAGTAACCATATAATACATGTAACATTTTCCGCAGCTCTATCTATATCTTACATACATTATACTGTATTTTTCTAAAATCATTCATCGCCATTTTTATCAATCTATTTATTGCGTCGAAGCATGGACTTCTTTTGAGCCGCATTCATAAAATAATATTTGCAATTAAGGGGCACACTCTTTATATTTAATTGATTGTATCAGTGGTTTTATTTATATAACCAGTATATTTTTAATATTATTTTCATTGCAAAAAAAGTTTGAATTATAAAAAATATTCATGTTTTGCGTATTATTGAGGCTAAGTCTTTTTCACATATACCTTAACTCCTCATCCTCAAACAATACCGCCATTTCAAATATCACTCTAGCTCTAGCTCTGTACACTTCATTCATGGATTTACAGTTACAGACTGTGAGAGCAAGATGCATGGCGGACACCCGATGAAATCGCATGTCCTTCAGGTTATTTCGATTTATTGCAAAAGACTCAGCAGGCAAACTTTTTTTAATAGATTGGTTGGGCATATTGTTTATATTCATTAAAAGTAAGTTTGGAGTTTGTGAATAACACTTTCAAGTAACCACTGTGAACATTGCGCAAATAGGAATATCAAGACAATTAACCGAATTCAATTAACCTATCTAATGTGAAGTTAAGGTGGATTACCAAAAGCGTGATCCCGAAAATACATTTTTGCCCAACCCCTCTAATGTTTGCCCGACCCAAATTCCATCTGTCCGGGCAGAAGACATATGGTGCTCTCTGGGCCTCTCTGTATTATATATATAATATATATATTGTTATATAATAACTTTAAAATGTTTTCAATCTGATATATGAAAACTCTTAATGAAATAATACAAATTTAAAAAAAGGTTTTATGAGCAATTGAAGGGCTCCGTGCAACAATGTGTTAAGTCTACTTAACATGTTTCGCCAAAATGTATCGCAAAGTGTCACATGAATATAGATCCATGTTAAATACTTATATAATGCTAGAAAATCAATGCGATTATGATAATATCATCTTTTGGCCACTTGCCAATTCTTATATAAATGACCATTTTAAAAACATTCACTGCCTGTTTTCTCAAAACGTCAATTTCAGACTTAACACATTGTTGCACGGAGCCCTTCAATTAACTTTAAAAGTCGAAGTCCAATTATAGCGTTTAAGGTGGCTGTAGTTATGTAATCACCATAAATCAACATCCGGTAGCATCGAGCAGCAAAAAACTTCGTTTGGACAGAGTTTATCAGGGCTTGTATGCAGTATAATAATGGGTAATAGGTCTTCAACTGAAAACGAGACGAATAAAGATGTTATTATTGGTAAAAAGCGCTCATTGAACGAGACGGTCACAGATGACGAGCAGGAAAGAATCGAAGAAGAAAATTTACACACACCGAAAAAGTACGATGCTATTTTCGCTCACCTCTGTTTCTGTTTATATACAACCAAGAATCCCATTAGGGCATTATCGGGTCGGGACCGAAGAAGGTCCAGAATCTTCTACTGTCCGGGTTTCCCCTGCTCTTTTTGATAAGACAGTGAAGGGTCTTTAACGTGCCAGGGACAGGAACCGTACACGACACCCCCAGCTTTACGTCCCTTTCGAAGGTCATTATACCCCTAGGCGAGGAGTCTGTTATGACTCAACCAGTCAATCAATTGTGCCTTCAGGGGGCTTGAACGAGGGACCTCCTGATTACTGGCTGGGCGCCTTAACCAACTGCGCCACCAACTCGCCACAGTTCGCAAAGTTCGTTGTGGCTAATACGAGATTTCAGACTTGACATAGAGTGGTAGACAAGTTGTATGAGATAACTGTTACGAGTAAGATTAAAGGTTTCGATCGATCCCAGCCCAGCGACACAGAGGTATAGATACGCGGGATTAATAAAAGGCATGACATTGGTCGCGTTTCTTTTCTCTCAGTCAGATAATTTTCTTCAGTCAAATAAGTGAGTTCAGTCAAATAATTCACTGAGAATAAAGAAACATACTATGAATTATTTGACTGAAATTTTAAGGTCAAGGCTACGTCATAATTATTTTGAAGTATTTTGAACAAAATAGTGTTCAAATAATTTTTTAAAATGATAAACTGATTTATGTTTATGCATATTAGAATAAAAAGGCAATATAAAGGGATAAAATGTGAATTAAACAAATCATAACAAACCGTTAAATGGAAACATTAATTCACGTAAGTCACTGAAGAAAATTATCTGACTGAGAGAAAAGAAACGCGACCAATAAAGCCATTGCCGTACCGCTACCGGTAACTGGTTGCTCTATTTGGCTGGAATAATCTTTTAATGTCACCGGCCTCTGAACGACTAAAAAAAAATGAGCGGATGAGCTTTGCTCTCCTAAAAAAATATTTAGGCCTAAATACTTTGAATAAACATATCTATATCTTTCGGTTTATCCGGAGAAGATAGCTCTCAATTCAACCAACATAACCCTTTCGATATAAAAAGCGGCCTTTTTCGATTCGCGGTCGTATGTTACATATTTTCGGGTGATTTTGTTAGGGTGAAAAACCCTGTAAGATGTTGCTCTTGATACTTTGAAATAATGAATAAAAACTAGGTTTATATAAACGTATGAAATACATCCTTACAGGATGGTGGTATGTGTGGAACACTTGGTTTTAAATAATTTGTATAACTATAACTCATATTTTTGTTTTTTTAGGAAGCGATTGAAGTCCACAAGCCAGTATATTTATGAAACATTGTTTATCAACGGAGAAAACAGCGACATAAAAATAGTTGCATTCAATAAAGAATGGAAGCTGCACAAAGTCTACTTATGTCAGGTCAGATTTTACATTTTTAAACCTCAAATGCGCATTGCTTATTGTATTTGCACCCAGTTTTGCTGTAACTAAAGATGTTAGATTATTCGTATTATTCTTAAAATAAATGAAATCAATGTAAATTGTTTTAAAACAATAAAAAAATACAACAATAAAAATTAACTAAATAGTGAATGATTAAATAATGGAAAATGGTTCCCAAACAAATATTATATTTCATTTTGATAAAGCCTTTATTATTTTTTTATGTAATAGGCCAGCTACTTCTCCAGCATGTTCAGTGGCTCATGGAAAGAATCACAAGATAGTGTTATCTTTATGGATATACCGGATGATAATATCGATGTTGAAGGTAATGCTGTTTGATCTTAGTATGAAAATGTATAATGTATGTATGATGCAAACGAAAATTCTACAAATGCCTTTTATGGCGTGCATTTAAAGACATATATCAATAACAAAAGCAAAAACAAAGTAACTTAAATTGTATAAAAAAAATGTGAATGCATTATTTATGTTATTTTCACGATTATATCCCTGCCTCGTAGTATCTTAATGTATGATGTTTCAATGATGTCACACAATGCAACCTATACATTATTGATATAAAACAAATGAACTTTAATTTGTATTATGAATGGGTATTTTATATGCAAAAACATGCATTATTTGTTTCCCGTTTAGCGCTGAACATCTCATTCGGCTCGCTCTACAGTGACGAAGTACTGATCAGTGGGTCACGGGTTATCTCTGTTCTCGCTGCAGCAACGCTTCTTGGACTGGTAAGTGATAACAGCATGAGACCTTAATATTTTTTTTGTCAAGAAATGTACAAATTTAAGCCAAGACGCCGTAAGATAAGTTAGTCAGTCACTTACTTAGTTTATAAAATAGTTGTATAGATTTATGAAATAAAACAAGTAATTAAAAACTATAAATAAGTTCGTCAATATATTTGTGCTAAGGGCCGTTGTGGCGTTCAACAATGCTTGTTATTTTAAATCCGTAAAAATAAATATATAATTTCTTTCAGGATGGCCTCATACAGCAATGTGTCAACGTTATGCAAGAAACTATAAGGTAACGGTCGGAAACATTATCATATTATTTCGAAACGACAAGAACATATACGTTTTGACTAGATAAATTATCTAGTCAAAACGTATATGTTCTTGCCGTTTCGAAATCGAATCCTTATAACAATGATAAGCAACATTTTTGCGAGAAACACTGATGAGAATTCGCTATGTGACAGAGCATCTAAATGGTGTTTGGAACAACTTTTCTTAAAATAACCGCAACCATCCACTTAGTACTGTTATGATCATAACCCTTCAATATTCAAATTTAGCTCGAAAACCGTGTGCGGTTACCACGCGGCCGCCAGTATGTACGGACAAGAGGATATGATTCGAAGTTGTGCGCAGTGGTTGGAAAGAAACCTCATGTTTCAGGCGTCACCTCCGCTGCTAAAGGAAATCGGGTAAACTTGAATTTTATTGCTATATTCAAGTTCACATTATCGAAAACTACAATAGCCATATAAAATAAGTCTGACAAAGTAACCCAAGTCTTCTCGATCAATTGAAGTCGACCTTAGCTGCTGAAGAAAATTGGGTAAGGTCGTGATTTAACTGCTATATCTCCTATATCTGTGACTTAACTTTGACCTTGTAATATATTTTTGCAAAAGTCAGTTACTAAATCAAAGAGTTAAATGTCATATTCGAGTTTCTTATTGCATAAAAGTACACCTTAAATTGAGTTAAGGTTAATGAGATCCAGTATAAAATAAAAGTGAAGAAAACATTGTATCTACAATTTGAGACTGATTCGTTTGTCTTGACTGTGTTCTTTTTAGGTGTGATCTGATGCGAGAAGTGGTGAAGAGTCCTGATCTACATGTCTTGCAAGTTGAAATGGACGTCTATTCATTGTTGAAAAAGGTAATGTGTGATTAGAAAATATAATTGAGCCTACTTACCTCATATTGTTTTATATTATATACATACATGTATTTGCTAATGCTAGAGGAAGCAATGACATGGTTTGGTCATTAATTGAAATATATTTTATGAAGAGATCCTTTATATACATATCTGCTGACAGTTGAAATTGATTCCCATAGAGCTTTGGAAAAAATATGAATTCTAGAATGGAAATAGGGTATTGTTCTTAAAAAAAACTGCGATGTTTTATGGATAAGATTATGTACCCAAGAGCCTGAGGTGATCAAAACCTACAAGGTAAATTTACATGTTATAATATTTTTGTTTTCTTGTAGTGGATGTTTGTGCACACCGTCTCGGAGACCTTACCCGACACCATGAAAGAACTCACCCCGTTGTCCGATGCCTTTTGGAAAGGTCGTTTTTCACACCAAAGCGACAACGACAGCTCTGTTGGAGAAACGGAGGTGGACGATTTTGTAATGACGTCAGAGGGAAAGCCCTTTTCTGGTGTTTTGAGGGCATTAAGGTTACCGCATATAATCAATGATCTTGCATCGGCGAAAATCATCGAAGCGGATAAGATCATTCCCATGGGTAAGGAGGAAATCGTTTAAATCATTTTTATTTTGGCAGCTAAGTCATGAATTGTATATTATACAGATGCGATTCTTCGACTTTATCCTGTATAAAACCCCAATGGATTAAAGGAAACGATTACAGGATAAAGCATATTCGTCGTTGTTTCACGCTGATAAAGAGATTTTATATCATTTGAATTAGTTAAATTAGTTCAAATGATTATACTTATTAATACAAATGAAATATATTTTAAAAAGTCATAGTTCATGGATTATTTGTTACATTTTATATTGATATCATTTTCTTCCATAAGTTCCGTTATAACAATCATAAAATATAGCCATTTCTTGTTTAATTCCCTAAAAAGTTGAATTTGGGTTTTGTTATGATAGACCATAGTCAATATTGTTTGTTTTCAACACGTATATTGATTTGTTATCTATTCTAACTTTACTTATTCTGACAGCATGGTTGATGCCAGTATACAGGCAGCAATGGCTTCAGATGGTTAAGGTCGAGCAAGGTCATGATAAGGGGTAAATTATATTATTTATATTTTCGAGAATTTGTATTGTTTGTTGAAAAATATGCTTAACGTTGCCTTCTATATTACATATTTGTATTTTACTGTATTGTCTAGTGTATAACCATGATATTATTTACATTTTCTCATGTGCTGAGGTCCGGGTAATAGGATGCATTATGCAAAAGCTAAACACACGAACAAATAAAACAATATTCAATTTTATATTGTTTGTTTCTTGAGTATTTTGTGGTTTCATAACGTCACAGAAAAATAAAATATGAAAATGATTGTTTTGCTTTTGCAGGCCGCAAAGTCTTGAGGGTGTGAATTTTGGAGAATTGTCAATGCGCTGTGGCAGAATATTGGCCAAAGATGGCGAGGTATGTTTTAAAAGCTTCCTTTATTAATAACTCATTTTAAATTTTTATATACGATAATTGAGTTGTGAGACAGAAGAAAACATAAATGAGGTAAGTAAATCCACAAGTAAACTCTGTTGGGAAGCTCAATTTATTTCCGGTCATTTGCCAACTGTTAACAGCTCTGGTTGTCCTGCTGATTAGTTTCAATAATAAGTAAACTTAAGAAACATATTGTAATCCTATGTTAAGATGGTTATATCAATCCCACACAATAATGTAAAAACAAATAGTGGAACTCAACATAAATGCAATTGTACATTTTGATGTTCTCTATTTTAGTACTGTTGGCGATGGACGGGTTACAACTACGGCATCGATCTCCTTGTTTCCTTCAGTGGCAGGTGAGGGTTATAAGCATACGCCATTAGAAATATATAATTAATCATTCTTGGCCTTGTGTAGACTATATTAAAGATCAATTTAGTTCATTTTCACCTGATTATATCCAAGTTGGACTATCACGAAAATATTAATTTTCGTTTATTATGATTGATTATATCAAGGTAGATATTCCATGTATATGAAAAGAATATATAATAAATTATAAATATTATTCTCTTTCTCACAGACTATTAATCTTCAAACGCAACACGGCCAGCCAGCCCGCACCCGGTGCCGTTAGTCTCCACTCGTCGCGTCATATTCTCTACAATCTGACCGTGTCATCCCTGAACGCACTGGGCCATAGTCGCTTCCATCGAAGCACGGGCGTCAAGCGCCTAGAACTCGCCAAAGACGAAGTGAGTGATAAGGTGACATATTATACGATAATCTGATATATGATTTAGTTTTCCACAAGAACGACCAAATTTTAGAAATGAGTTGATAAAATAAATTACCAAGTCAAACGTTAAGATAAGGTATTGCACCTTTATTAAGTGACATATGTAAACTCAGCTGCATTGGTAGAGATACAGCGAATCATATGAAGATTTTTTCTATAGTTTATCCTTTATCCCTTTAAAAAACACACAGTCGTTTTAATTCTTCTTCTACATTCTATGACATTTTTCCCCGCACAGGAATCTGTGATCATGGGCGTCGATCGCCTTGTTGCTTTTCCCCTACACGTCACATATCACATCCTAGCCTGCTTAAATTAGCTTATTTATTTCCTTATATGGTCTTATTCATTCTTAAACACTTTTTTTCTGTAGGAATCTTTGATTATGGGCGTCGATCGCCTTGTAGCATTTCCGCTGCACGACACCTGTCAATTCCTGGCCTGCCTTTATTTGCTTATATTTGCTTATATATTTGCTTATATATTTGCTTATACATTCTTAAACTCTTTTTTATGGCCCGCCTGACTATAGTCAGAGGGCCATATAGGTTTTGCCCTGTCCGTGCGTGCATTTTCTGTTTTCACCGGAAATGGTATCTATGGGT
>LQRL01059747.1:0-20137 GCA_001703475.1 Hydroides elegans
ATATACTGATATACCTTTGTATTTACAGCCTAACAAAGGCCATGTCTCATTATCTTATTCATATATAATATGTGCTCAATATCTGATACATATCTCACCTACACGTGACATATTCTATATTACATCAATAAGTAATAATAATTGTATTAACCAAAATATTGCTTTTGTTATAAATAATTAGACACTTATCACACCCTCCCTCTTTTTCACAGTATACAACTATGAAATACTCAAATACTTAGTGTTTGTATTAATCCAATTGAAGTATTCAATAATTTCAAGTGATTTTTCAACTTTCGACATAATGCAGTGATATTTTATCGCACGGCATAAGAATATATTTTTTTTTGTAGTATCATCAGCAAAATTATTAGTTTCTAAAGCTTCTTAAGCGCCTTATTTATGGAAATGCTATATTACTTTGAAATGATAGAATATTGAGATGTACTATGTGTTTTAGCATTGCTATTTCTATTTCATATAAAACGATTCCTTAACGTTGTGTGTTTTTATGGTACAAATATATATTTGATACTTTCAATTGAGCAACCTCTCAGGAATGTAACAACATAGGAGAAGGATTATTGCTTGAATACCATCTTTTCATTTGATTTCAATCTTTGGTCCCGAGGGGTTGTAGTATTCATATTCAAATGTTTATTCCAATGGTTTATAATAATAATGATACAACATAGAGCTTTATTCAAGTGCATATTTGATTATAAAACATGATGTTGATGTGTAAGCCTAAGCGAAGCTTTGGATTGTAATTTTATAAACATTTTCATAGGAGACAGCATGTTTAAATTCATGGTCCTGAGCATATTCATGTTGGAATTAAACTTCATCTTAAACTCATGATTGACTCCTCACAAAGGAGTCCAAGCTGGCTTGAAGATTTAAGCAGTTTGAGAAACACATTTTTGATAATTTCCTTATTTTGTTATAATTTATGAAAATAAATTACTACAAATTTACTTTAAATGCTTGCAATGGTCTTAAAAGATAGAGTGCATTTCAACCGTGCTTTAACCATGTTTATCCTGTCAATTGACGATTTAATAAATATCAACACATATGTTTAGACTCGTAGAATGATAATAAATGAATATCACTTACTACAAACAGTAGATAAAACAGGAACTTTATTAAATTGTATTGGGTCTAAGCTGAAATCAATGTGGTTTTGACTAAAAAAAGTGTTGTTGTTTATTGATTTGTCGATGCTCTGTATCAAAGTGTAGTTAAGCGATCAAATGTGAAATATACTGTTCGGGGCATGTTCTTGATCATAAACACTTCATCTATGGTTCTATGGTGGCAAAATCATGGCGCTGTATAGTAAATCAGAGGGGAAGGTAAAGTCTAGAAGAAAAATTGATGGCGACCTAAGATTTAAGATGAATGAATTTCCGAAGTCGAAAGCGAACAAGCTTTAGGCATGTTTATGTGTGGAGCCTCACACACTGCTGTTGTAAGGTAATTTAACGTCCACCTAACAATATTTTAACCTCTCGTGAGACGTTTAGAAGAAACCAGACGGACCCGCGATCGTCCATATTCCAGTAGACCACGGGTAACGAAACCCTATCAGGATCGCAAAATTCGTCTCACGCACGTTCAAAATAAGTTTAACAGTGTCATACAAACAGCAGGGACAATTCATGGTCAGTTTATTTCGAAGATAAGAGCTAAAACGTTTTAACGACGTTTGCGCCAAAACTATACATATTCGGCCGAGAAGAGCCTTCGTTTGTCCCGTACGTGATAGCCGAAGAAAGCGCTTACAGCTTAAATAGACCAAAACCACGCCGGATCAGCCAGGTCCACTAAAAAAACTGAATCGAGGTCGTGTTTAGCGACGATTCGCGCATTCTATTGTTCCAAAATAACTCATTAACAGCGAGTTATAATATAATAGCCCCTGCGCTCAACGTATTGATGATTCGCACAGCTTAGTATCATATCAACACAGTTATCAGGTTGATGCTGACGTATGGGGTATCTTTACAAGCTTCAAACAACCATGAATAGGTTAAGGTTTATAAAATGCAGAATTGTGTGGTTTTGCTTCTTTTTGACAATGTTATCATTAACAAGAACATGAGTGCATTGTTGACATATAAATGTATCTTGTGTGAGTATTTTAACAAAATCCATCGGCTACATATTTTTATATGAATATTTTCATTTAATGGTGCAGGAATTTGGTCCTTTAGTATATTAAACAATTAAACAAAATATTGAATAAAGAATTTCACAGAAAAATAATGTATTTTATTATTTCTTACCGTTTGATGCAATGCAGAAAGTGAGACCCAAAAAATAAAGAAGCAAAATCAAATCTGATCTATTTTGCATATCCATGACTTCTTTCAAGTTACTTTTGAATTTACAACTTCATTTAAAATGAATTTATAAATAGTACTTATAGTTAAACACGTGACAGCCCGTATGTATTTCTCCCGATCTGAGTTCAGGTTGCTCTGTGTACGCTATATATCTTTTTATATGTGTTTGCACGTAAAAAAATAATTTCAATATTTTGATATTATGTTTCAATTAAATAATTTGATGCTGGTTCTGTTATTGCAGTGCAACACAATCATATTGTATATCACATATCCTGGTAAGTTGTTTTCACAGTAAATGAAACGTGATAATAGGTACTTACTAAATGAATATGACCGTATTTTTATAACAACCTTTCCCAATATATTTTCAAAAGCCTGGGGTAGGGTGTGCGTTTTGTAACAGACAAGAACAACCATATAGTGGATTGGTTTTGTGCAAAGTTATGTCATTAGTTAATGTTATGCGGGCATACCGACATGAAGTGTTTGTGATTAACCTGCAACAATAAGATGTATATACCGCTTCAATAAGGCCAGTCCCTTACTTGTCAGCGCGTTTTTTTTAATTATTTTTGTATGCTTATTTATGTTTTCATTCCATTAAAAACCAATCAGCAATCATCCTGGGTCAGGAACACCGTACTTTTGAAATCAGTAAACTATCAATAAATCAAAATCAATTAATTTCCTTTAACATGTTTTACGCCTATGTTTCTCGAGCAAATTGCCTCTATTGCATGTGATACAGTCTGCAAAGACCCCCTTCAAATATAAACAGAATTTAGTTGCATCTGATTCCAATTTCACTGTCTATGCTGGCGGCTGTTGGTTAGACCGCATGTTGAGCGACTGTCACTGATATTTTCTTTATTTATTTGATGTGTTGTTATAACTTTTTTTACGAACATACACCATATGACCTATTTTTTGAGACAATGTTACCAGAATAAAAATACTTTTTATATATTTAGGCATATTAATCTAAGCAGTAACTGAATTGATGTAAAAACATATATTAGAATACCCGGTTATATTCTAGAACACAGATTTTGATTATGATGTAAATTGATGAATAGATGAACTGTAGTGAAGGTTGCGCCTACACTGCATCCTATTTTTTCGTGATAATTGCTGTGGTCATTTTAAAATAATAGTTTAGGGATAATCAAATTAAGAAGGTTTCTCAATGTATTATGAAAACACCTTGTTACCAAAAACCGCCTATTTATAACATCTTATTAACAGGCAAGTTGACAATTTTATATTGCAATATGTCACATTCGTTCTCATAATACATGTATAAGAAATGATTATTATAACTAGTTTATAATCTGTAACCTTTTTAAGAATAAAATTCGAGGTATTGGCCTTGACTTGCTTTTTTGAATATTGGTACCTTAGCTCCGGTCCGCCGAATGTATGTTGGTTTAAGTCCGAAATCGACTAATTTGCCGTATTTTCATGAAACAATGAAGCATTATTTTTATTTCATGCTTTTATTGTTTCAAATTCGTTCGAATGCTTATCATTAAAATATTACAAACTTGAAATTGAGTACTTTAAGTAATATCTAGCAAATCAATAGCGTTTATTGGTGCCACTCACGTAGTCCTCATGCTTCATCCGTCCGGGAGATCAATCAATGCTCGTACGCAATCAAATTATCATTGTGAAGTAATTATTGCGTAACCTGGAAGGAAATTGTTTTTAGAAAGTTATGTGACTCATCGTATAATACTTTTATAAAAACAGCGTCACGCCGCATAAAGTAATGTTATTCTCGCCTCTCATTTGCTGTTGTTAATTGAGCGATTTATAAAAGCCAAATACGTTATGCACATAAATTCAAATTCTACGTAATAGCATGGCTGTCTCAAACGCCTGTAAAATAGCCTCATTTAATGTGATTTGATTGATACATAACACGATGCAGCATAATCATTATTCATTTTATGGTCGCAATGACACAGTGTCCATTACAAATAATTTTACTCCTGACTATATATTAGAGATGAAAAAACTGTGGCCTTTTAAAAGTATACAGCAATTCGAACAAAGCAAGTCAAATTATTGCGTGAATTTTAAATGCTTTAAAAAGATACCGATAATACAATCAGTTAACATTTAAATAAAATTTGCCAACATTAAAAACAGTCATCAAAATAAAGTTTGGAATTTGAGCCAAACAATACCGCATGATTTAAAAAAAAAATTCTATAGTACTATAGTACATATTTTCATCAGAGTGAAAACTATTTAAATTTGTTTTAAAAAAAAAACTCACTGACGCCGTAACAAAATATTAAACATATTGTAAAGCTGGAATATTTATGAGTGAATTATTCTGACTAAAAATATCGCAGATACATGTGCTCTATGAGCATTGACCCAATCTAGGTTACTTCATATTTTGAATAAAAAAGAAGGGGCATTAAGTTTGAATGTTGGCTTGGAACATAAAACCGCGTTGAGTGGTATGTATTGCTTTATCAGTTTCATCTCGAATGTGTACACGCATTTTAAAAGTAACAACTAAAATAGTTATCCAGCGACAATGTTCACACATAAAGAGCCCAACAAACTTTATTTATATTTAGGAAGATAATATTAAAATAAACATCAAATTTGCATCAAATTTGCATATTTGCACGTATATCTCGGAATCTGTACTTCATAAGTTGTTTTTAAACAGGGTGGCTCCAAATCATAGACGTAGACCAATTTAAAGTTTAGAGACCAATTTAAAGTTTAAATTTAATTTTCTACTATTGCTATGATAATAATGAGCTTAAACAGCAATTCGAACAAAGCAAGTCAAATTATTGCGTGAACTTTAAATGCTTTAAAAAGATACCGATAAAACAATCAGTTAACATTTAAATACAATTTGCTAACATTAAAAACAGTCATCAAAATAAATTTCAGTATTTGAGCCAAACAATACCGCATGATTTTAAAATTATTTTTCTTTAGTACTATAGTACATATTTTCATCACAGTGAAAACTATTTAAATTTGTTTTGAAAAAAGCTCACTGACGCCGTAACAAAATATTAAACATATTGTAAAGCTTGAATATTTATGAGTGAATTATTCTGACTAAAAATATCGCAGATACATGTGCTCTGTGAGCAATGATCCAATCTAGGTTACTTCATATTCTGAATAAATAAGAAGGGGCATTAAGTTTGAATGTTGGCTTGGAACATAAAACCGCGTTGAGTGGTGCGAATTGCTTTATCAGTTTCATTTCGAATGTATACACGCATTTTAAAAGTAACAACTAAAATAGTTATCCAGCGACAATGTTCACACAAAAAGAGCCCAACGGACTTGATTTATATTTAGGAAGATAATATTAAAATAAACATCAAATTTGCATCAAATGTGCATATTTGCACGTATATCTCGGAATCTGTACTTCATAAGATGTTTTTAAACTGGTTAGCTCCAAATCATAGACATAGACCAATTTAAAGTTTAAAGATCAATTTAAAGTTTAAATTTAATTTTCTACTTTTGCTATGATAATAATGAGCTTAAACCTTATCACTTTTGACAGTATATGATAGGAAATCCTAGCATTTGATTGTTTGATATAATGTTTCTTTCAGATATAGATATTCATTGTTCCTACGACAGGAAACAACACGGACTCGCTTATTTTGAACGTCAAGTTCAAATAATATAATCTAGTAAAGGAAAGCCTCTTTAAATATTTGCTTAAAATCCGGTCCTTATATTGAAACAAAATGAATGAATAAACAAGACTCGATTTAGCTTCCAACTGTCAATTTAGTTAATGTAAACACCATCCTTGTTTATATAAGTCGGATCGTATTAATGTCATCACTCCCTTATGTTATGATTTCAAATACACAGGTTGGCAATCTTTGCTTTGCTAATCTTTTATCAAGTGTTTATACAATAAACGAAAAAGAATACATTTACGTTTCGTGTACTTCGATTTCCAGCATTGGCTTGGTGCATTTATATCAAATATGTAATGACAAGCAAGCCTAGTATTTATAATTGCGGTTGAAAAGTACACAACACAATCATACGTCAGAAAAATTCAATTAATCAAATCAATGTTTTGAAAAATAGATGAAGGATACTGCAGTGTTTATGCTGGTCAAATTATGATATTCGTTGAGCAGCATGTTATGATGGTAGTAACTCCGATTACACGAAAAATAATAATGAGCTCATGCTTACATAAAATGATCTAGCTATGAGGTCATGATGAGGACTTTTAGTAACCCGGGTCAAATAAATTCAAACTTTAGCATGTTTACATTATGTGTTCGATGTCACTATATAAGTTAATTCTGGTAAATATTGTTCGAACCTATGTAAATAGCTTGTTTTGTTTGCATTACAAACTGTTATCATTGCTGTATGATTTATAACTCAGTGAGTGAAGATTTCATACACAAACTTATAATCTAAGCATGCACAGATGTTGATAAATATTGACCTATGTTACCCGATTGAAGGGTTCCCTGTATATAAAAAAAATGATTAGTAAAATAAGATTTGAAAGTCTCCGTTGAAGTATTCCAAACATTTTATGAATAAGGTATCACACACAGATCTCGCAGTCGTTTTGTTTTTTTTTTCAACGAAGTTTTCCTTGATATCATAAATAAAAGGGTTCAGTTCTGTTTTGAACGCCCTTCTATCATAAAATGCTCTTATTCGCATTTTACCATTTTCGAGAATATTGACAACGATCGTGCTGATAGCTTGGATCATGCAACTTTTTTAACAAAAATGGATATAGTTGTAAATTTAGTTATCTGACGCTATAAGAAATAAACAAAAAATATAATGTAACGACGGGGCATGAAAATACAAAACAAATAGTGTAATTAGAATGGTTATTTGATTAACTATGGAGTTCAAACGATCTTCCGAACACCATTTACGAACTCACAAAAAACATACAGCGCTCTTCCATTATAAGATTCAAAATCAATTGTATCAGGTGTCCATGTGATAGAACATGTCATCATAGCTAAAATATACATTTAACAAAACAAGTAAATTTTGGACGTTTCAGTGTTTTACCATCCTCAGGCAAGCCTTGTAAAAAAACGTACAACAATACTTATTTCGCTTCGAATCTGAAAATAACTCTCAATATTTAAACAATGCACGATAAACACTATAAATGCATAAATTCTAGTGTTGTTTTCCTATTTTGTTTTTTTTTTTGTAAAAAAATAGAAAACTGTTAAAAAATATAATTCTATAACAATTCATTCATATTATCTCCTAAACTAACTATGACGAAACGTTTGACGAGGCTTAGCAAGAGCATGTGGGAAAAAGCTGAACGCTCTTTAACAGCTTTTAAATATTCGTCTTCAAATGACGAAAAAATATTTTGATGGAATTTTAAATATGTTTAATATACTTATTCAAGTGATATTTCAACATTCAATTAGCATTAGTTAAGTTAATGCTAATTCATGCTTTGTAGCATTGACACAACAACCTGTTCTATCAAATAATTCAAACGAGTATATTAATATACAGAATGAGGCTAAGGTTAAGCTATTCAATGTCTATGTACTGATAGGCAGCTGGATATCGTGAAATAGACATTGTATATTGCAATGATATAAGATGGTGTGTGTTATATCCTTGGTAAATTATACATTTTTTGGAAGAAAAATTGGATTCCTAAATTCAATGAAACAGTGAATATATAATGTCGAGCGCATCAAACTCAACAAATGAGAATATCATACTTCATATTTCAAAAGGCGTGACCCCTATTTTTTTTCAATGAGTGTTACCTTAAATACATACGTATGTATATCTGGGTTGTTTACGTTTCCTTTGTTATTTTGGTATAAACATCTAAAATGCGTTCGCTTGAATGACAAATGTTATGTTAGCTTATGTCACCTTATGTCGCTGATGAAAATAGTTGCTAAATTATATAATATTTCAACAAATGATATAAGAAAATAAAACCCTGTTCATCATTTTTATTAGTTATCGTTAATATTAGGATAAATTAAAATTTAAAATTTATGAAAAAGAGACCCAATTTGATAACAGCAGTTTTCAATCATTTAATAAGCTAACAACAATGTCTATCGATGTGTTTAGTCAGTGTGTTTGATATTTTATAGATATGGATACTAATTTTAGTTTTGATGATGTTCTAAAACAGTAAGATAAGTGTTGTCTCAACTCAATAACGACTAAAATATAAACACTTTTGCATGCATCAATTTATGCATAAGAAAAATTAAGTATGTCAATTTATTATAAATAATGTTAGATTATGCTCTCCATCAAGACACTTGTTGTTTTGGGCTTGCAATTATATAGTGATATATATGCATAATCCATTCATAACCATCGTTCAAGAATATTGAAATATGCATTATCAGTTGATTTCATAAAAGGGTAAGAATAAATGTCATTGAAATATACATTAGAGTCTTTGTTAACGAATGAGTCTTTTAAGATATTTAAATGACTAGAAAACACAACGTAAAATAATGTTGCATTATTAAAACCAAGACCATGCTATTATCAAATGAAAATAGCTCAGTTGTGTATAACGGCAAAATAAACTGTGTTTCTTATAGAATATTCAAAATCAACATTGATCTATATAAATGCCTATTCTATAACATTTACAGTTTAACTGTGTGGTTCTAGCTTCCTTTTAATTTTGATATCAATAGGTGTTTTAACATTGCCTAAACAATCTGAGTTTAACTGTGTGGTTCTACCTTCTTTTAAATTTCATATCGATAGGTGATTTAAACATTGCCATAAATAGTTCGTCAAAAAAAAATCGTCATGTAACAAGCGTATATAAGTCAGGTATATTACATACTTAAGAGTATTTTTGGTTGTTTTTTTTTTTCAAAAAAAAATATTACGCGTAAGCACAGCTCTTATATATGCTCTGTCTATGTGCCAAAGGAAAACAAAATCTATCGAAATATAACCGAGAACTCGTCCGTACAAAGTAGTGCACCCAGGCGTCGACAGACTGACAGACGGACATACAGACAGACGGACAGACGGTCATGGTTCATTGGTCTTATAGTTCCATTGAGCGTTAAAAACTTGAAATTGTTTTGATAGCTCAATTATTTGTTGTAGTGACGGACGACCAGTACTGAATGTTGTAGTCCGCTTCGAGCTAACGCAGCGGCGGAGGACTAAAACTAGGGAGGGATCAGTTTGAGCGATAAGCGACTTAGACTTGGATTCATAATTGTATTTTTATTTCTTATTATCATAAGGGTAGATCGCATTGTGAAACCGAGTAATCAATTTATAAAACATGTAAACCGGTCATATAACAATTTAGACGTAGTCGCTATTTTTAGATCTAAACATTACAAATCATTAGATGGGTCTTCTATGACATTAACACAAGCGCTTTATTCACCAACTGTAACGAATTAACGACCCTTCCACAAATTCAAACAATATTTTGAAATGCAGTTATAATCTTTTTTCGACTCATGAGTACGTAGTAACGAATGGCTTGCCATTTCTGTGAGCTCATAAGTAAATAATTTACCAGGTGCGTTGAATTTTAAATGCAAATTAAGAACCAAACCGAACCATGATTTTGGGTTTTCGGTTCGGTTCTCGAACCAAACCGTGAAATGTCTTTGTGTTCATGTTATGCGCCTTTTTTTAGAATATAAAAGCGCTACAAAAGCAATGATATAAGGAATATAACAGAATAAAAATACATAAAGCATATATACACAAGTATAATACTGTAACGATAAATCCGATGATATGTTAAATTATACGATACAACAACTTTAAGTTAAATACAATAGACACTAAAATACCTGCTTATCACAGTGATAAATACTTAATACATTTTGTCTTTGATGACTTATACTGGTATGGTTTGCCAAATTAGCATTTGCCTCAACGAGGGATATTTTAATTTATGATATTGCAAATCTCCATTATTTTGAAATTAAATTGAATAATTTTTGATTGATTGTCTAAATTTGACGTTTATTTGTTTAACCTAAATATTTACTGTAAAAATAATTTGTAAACTAAAGTTTTATACATAACCCATTTTAAAAGACAGCTTTAACATGACAGTACATGACATGTCGACATGACATGCTATTACATTAGTGCATATATTTATTGCTTTGAATACTCAAACGAATTCTCTAAGAAGATTTTTTTTTCTTAGTTAACCTAACATGTTTTGCAATATAGGCTATTCTACTTTATTGATTATTTGAATTATGTATATCGGAACCGTAGACCTCTTATGTTATGTTTAAATACCCCGCAAGCTATTATATTGTACAAAATGCTAGTGTATTGTGACATGTGATTGAGGATTCTCAATGCAAACACATTTGTCATTAGACATTGTAACATTCGTATTCGACGTAATATCATTCAATGTTTGAAAAATAAACAATGCATCAAAAAGGGATTTAACATCCAACGTGAATTTAAAGATGTGCTCATAATAAATTGAAAAAAAAAACATTTATTTATTTATATTTTTAATAAATAGTCTGACGATTTAATTGGTATGTTATATTGCTAATTTGGTCAACATTAATACCAAGTATGAAGGAATTTACATATTAAGCTGAAAACTTAGATTTTATATATTTTTGTTTAAGCAGAGGTTAAATAATCTAAAGAAAAAAACTATTATGAGTGAAATACATTATACAATTGTATTCATAAACATGGTTACAGCAACTTAATTTGCAGGTTTGAACTCGATCTGTTAGTCAGACATTATCATAATTTCAGGAATTGTTTAATGATTTTCATATTTTACCTATCGTTGATAAATTGGCACGATTTATGCCCAACAAATATTATGTCACTTTGATTCAGGAATGACGTCATTTATTCCCCATAGTCATATTAAATTTTGCAAAGACGGGAAGGTCGTTGCGGCGAACGATTATCAGCTGGTCAACATTGCTGCGCTTGATTCTATAAAGGATTTTTTTTCTACAGGCGATAGGTATATATTTTGTTCTGTGTTTATGTAGTCTAAAATCAATATATATGTGTGCCAATGTTAGAGACACTTTAAAATGGAAAGGATTGCTTTGCAATATTTATTCTCATGACCAACCTAAATCAACAATATTATCTTGCATATAAGCATGCCTATGTGTAACTAATCAATTTTTTATATATTTGTTTTTATTATAACTTTTTTTTCTTTTAAATGCATTTATATGCAATTTGTTATCGTTATTTTATACTATTTTTGTAGGACTCACTTATAATTTATTGATATGTTGTATCTAGATAGTATTGATCTACCTTTTACTGGTCGGAACTATTTTTCCCTTGCCGATCATGGAACAGCAAATGTCGGCATGCCAATGAAACTATTTTTGTCTATTATTGGTAACACCTTGCCTCTATGTTTTGTAATATTTTAATTTGTTTATTTACATGGACGATTGATACATAAATGAACTAGAAAACTAGTTTGGTCCTTTATAGATAACATCCAACTTCTATATGCTATATAACATTCTAGTTATTTAAGGAAATTGATGATTGATATATAAATGAGCAAGCTAGACACTTAGTGATTAAAATGCTGATATAATCACGTTGATGAAAAATTATCTATTCTTTTTATACAATAACAAGAATGAACCAGTTCTTTATATGTAATATGTAAGTCACGATGTGTTCCTCTATTTAGAGAGAAAAACGGATAGGAATGGCATGGACACTGAAATTCAAATTATGTATGAGGATCAAATAACGAATGAATACAATATATTTAAAGGATTATTACTAATATGAATGGTTTTATAAATAATTCAAAGTGTATTTGTATCGGCCTGTCCAACCAATTTTTACCAGCAATGCTTCCTCGCAAAATCTATCAATATAGGATTATGTTCCATCTCAATTCACTGGCTATCTCGAAGGTAACGTTAGATAATACTGTTCAAGTTATTCAAGGGTACTAAGTTTGTTTACCAAATCAGGAGATGTAGTCCTTATCATACATTGTTTAATTATGTTATGCATTGCAAAATTTATCACGAGCACATATCCTTTATTGATACACTGAACATCATTTAAATATCATATATGTTTCAGGCCCTGCGTTCTTAGATCGTCCCTGTTTCATACATTTTCTGAAGACTATGAAACGTTTCGTTTGAACAGAGCTAAAGAGTTGCTCCCTGGTAAATACGACTCTTTAAATAATGGAAATTATGTAAGAGAACGAATAATATAAGCATTAGAAATATGTAGTTCCAAAAGGATATATGTGTGATTGTAAAGTACAAACACAATGATAACCAAAAATGTGCATTTGGTGATTAATCCAGCGCTGTCTTACCTTTTTTATAAACCGTTTCTTCGTGTGGTGTATAATATAAAAATAACTAGCTTCAAACTGCAGAATGAAACTATACGCTGATTACATTTGATTATTGCATAATACGAAATAGGCTATTTTTGTGCTATAGTTAGTTAGTTTTGGATTCAAAAATAGCACAAAATGTATGTATATGCATTTAGGCGGACACATTGTGATATGCATTGATTGGTTTAAAGTTAGTTTTGAACCTACATTTGCCCACTTTCTATTATGGTTATTGTGATATATTCCTTTAATCAGTTAAGCATACGGTATATTTAGAATATATAATTTAGTGAGATAATATTTTTATATTAATTGTCACAAGAAGATTTGTAGCTCCGTTTTAAAATCCGGAATCGCGAGTCTCTAAATCTGGACTTCCGTTCATTTATGCATGGAACAAATCCAAAATTAAAGGTATGGATAATTGCAGTCATTGCAGATACGTTAAACTAAGCTTTACGTCAAGCTTGAGGTTAAGGTTAAGCTGCTGGTGCTGTGTATGTTCCTTGTCCGTTCATTTCTGCATGGAACAAATCCACAATCAAATGTATGAATAATTACAGACAATGCAGATACGTAAAACTACGCTTTAGGTCAAGCTAAAGGTTAGGGAGACAATAAGAAGTGGCATTTAGGTTAACCAAGTTCACATCACTTATTTTATATATTCGCAATTTGCTTGAATGTATATACAAGGAAGGTCTAAGCATAGTTAAAATGGGCCATCACGCCAGAAATATATTTGTGCATTTGACGCAAAACCGACAAAGTAGACAAAATATAGACTTGTGCATTTATTGAACAAATGAAAAGACATACATGTAAGCAACTTGAGCGATCAAAATGCAAATACAACCAATCGGTTACCTTATCAACTCACGATTCCATAGAAACAAATGATCCCCCGGTTCATATATCAATATCAAACCGATGAAATAACTAAATGCTCCTTGCGCGCTCACTACGCAACATTTCCGGATCATAAACATGGATCGCCGAATACGTTGAATTCGATTGTGGACGGCTCCTTTCACACGCGCCTTCGGCGCTAGAGTTATACTTTCCGAAACACGAATTTCCGAGTTCTGTATCTATGTAACTTCGATAATAATCGAAGGGCTCGCTTTCCAAAAGCGACAACGAAACGCCACGCCAGCGTTTTCCTCAAGCGGCAGTCCGAACCCGTGCCCTTGCGATGGATACCTCGCGTCGACGTCTCCCGTCGGACAGCTCACGTCTGACTCCATGTCGACCGCTCTAGTCGAACACCCGGGGCTAAATTTAAACAAATCAACAATCCTTAATTTCACTTTACAGAAATAAATCACAGTTCCAATCAAGCATTGTTCATATAAAGAATCAATACATATACTCATCTAGAAATCTCATTTTTTCCAACAAAACCAAACGTTCATAAATTCCATGAATTCATAACAAAACGAATCACGTTTAAACTCAAGCATAGCTCGCTTATTCCTTTATCAAATTACGGCCAAAATCAAATTACAGATCACAGGCCAACAAGGAACAAATAAATGAATTCAACACATTACTTTATATACTTTTACATGAATACATCGTAGCCAAAATTATTGCAAAATCCTCGTAATCAAAACGAGCCAAATGACACAATGGTTTCTATCAAAATCGGTAAATAACGTACCTGAACATCGGTATAAAAAACCCTCCTAACTATCCATCTTACGGGCTAAAGCCCTAAGACCCACGTGTTTGAATTACACGTTTACATTTTAATATTTGACTTCTTGTCTCTTAAAAATCTTGTCAAAAGTGAGCAAAACAATATGCGCTTAAGCGGCCCTCCATTTCCGCACGTGTAATTTTAAAGAACGGAGCGAACAATTTACTAAATTATTATATTTATCTAAATTGTACATTCCATAATTATCAGATTATTTTATAACGTTAACAAACATTTATTTCACAATTTATAACTTAATAATTATTCCAGAAATTCAAATTTCCCACTGTTTACATATACCGTAAACCAGCGAAATATGCCCAGAAATAAGTGTTACCGTAAAATAGTTAAAATTGGCCCAGTGCCCTAAAGCAACAAAAATCCTTTTTCCTACACACGCCCCCCTTTACATTTTACTACCAGAAAAATCTAAGAAACCCCTTGCCACTGTACTACTATTTACGTTCCGAATAATCATCAAATGTTCTAATGTTATTTTTATAAAGAACCATCCAAAACTATATCTACGTCATATAATTTATTTTTCAAATCTGACCCATAAACGCTCGGGTCCAATTTTTAGCCGTGTGTCTTTTATGTAAGGATATATTAGTTTTCATGTGACTAATAAAATAGTCCATCTGTTGATTTTTACTCGATGACCGCGCCCCTGTCACACACATCGCCACAACCGCGAAACAACTCGCCTGAACTGCGAAACAGACTCATCTCAACTTCGTAACACCGTCCGCCTGCACTGCAAATTTGCACAAAACCCGTCAAAGCATAAAAACCAGCTCGCTTTAACCGCGACATTTCGACCACCAGTTCGCCTTACTCGCGACACTGTAAACTGCCAGCTCGCCTGACTCGCGAACTGCAAAACTGCCAGCTCGCATAACTCGCGAAAGACAAAACTGCCAGCTCGCTTGACTCGCGAAACACAAAACTGCCAGCTCGCCTGACTCGCGAAACACAAAACTGCCAACTCGCCTAACTCGCGAACTTCTAAACTGCCAGCTCGCCTAACTCGCGAACTTCAAAACTCATTTCGCTATCTGCGAAATAAACCATTAAATAAAAACGAATCTTCTACCGAACCAGACCACTAGACAAACAGCTACCAGGCCATCCAAAATCTTTAAATACCGATCTGCCAACACCTTTAAATGTGTTGAGAGCATAAATCTGCTCAACCAAGATACCTAAATGGTAATCCTGAACTGTACTTTCGTACCCCAGCTCGCCAGTCCGCGACACTGAATTAAAATAAACACCGGTCCGTACGCGCTTCACGAACCTGAAACACCGGAACACCACAGTCCGCTACCTGCAACACCGGAACACCTTAAACCGCGTTCCTGAAACACCGGATTGCTCTTAACCACAATCCTGAAACCACAGAGTTGCTCTGAACCACAACCTGCAAACTCCAGGAAGCCTTTTATCAACTTCCCTGAACACCAGATAGCAAAGCACAGCATTCCTGAATACCAGAACTGCCTTATATCAACAATCCTGAACCATCGGCATCAACAAAGACTGGACCTGTAACTTAGGTTTATCCCAGTAACTGATATTTCCCGGTATACACCGACACGCAAAACGCGCAATTGCTTATATAAGCATATAGGTAAATAATTTAACCAAGACTCAATTTTGCCCTGACACACTCGTGTCGTCAATCCTTTTTCAGACCACTCAGCGTAACTTACATATACGAAAGAAAAATTAACTATATACAAGACCGACATTCAGCCTCTAACCGAACTCCACTGACTTTTCTTTCCATGGGCAAATAGCCCCTTTGACGTATCCCTCCATGGGCAAAAAGCCCCGTTGACTTCTCTTTTCGTAGACAAGTAAGCTCATGACAAACCTATTATAACCTGAGGAATTGCTGTTTAAGAAAAAAACAATTAACAAAGTATAAGTATCAACTGTTACCAAGTTGCAATGATCGTTTTAGTTATAAGAATATATCACAATTAATACACGATCCGAAAAGAAAAAGCAAAGCGATTTGAAAAGGCACGCGTTATACAACTGCACCGCCATGCTAGTTTAAAGAAATCCCATAATAAAACCAAAAGAAAAAATAATCAGAAGAACAGAATTTAAATAAATCAAGAAATTAGCGCCACATATTTGTTTTTAATTGGAGGCAATGAAAAGTCAAAGGTTCGAAATCTAAAATTCAAATTTACCAAAATAAAAAAAAATACAAGTTTATAAATAATTCACGCAAGTAGGATACGAGGATTAAATAGTTGGACTAAAAAGGCAGCCAGTATTATTTAAGATATTAAAAATAAAACGGTATGGGTTACTGTTGTTAAAATTTACTGACTCAGTAGTTTGAAGTAAGATTTGCTTTAAAAAAAACGCGAAAGAATGACCGCGAACAATAAATTAAAAGCTTGTATCAAAACCAAAAATATGATGGAACTGAAACTTGAATTCCTGCAATTATGGAAATTATGATCAAGATTTTATATAAACGTTGATATAGCATATAGATATATAAATATAAGGCCAAGTCGTATTGAATCGAATCTATAACCGATAAAGGAACACCGACAACCCTTATGAATAATTCAATGGAACACGGTTTTCATGATGCACTGGATAATTATGTATTAGAATAATTAAAGTGTAGACTGGCAGCAAATAAGCAAGAGGGATGATGAATTATATTGAAAAGACAAAGTACACAACGGGACACGCGGCGTCCGAAGTCACTGGTCGCCTAGTAAACTATTTTGATTAATTACATATTTAGTATATTTAAAAAAAATCGATGTGAACCATAAAATATTAAATTTATACAAAAGAAACACACCAGAAGAAAAGTATAGAAATTGCGATCTAGCTGAATTGGTTTTCTGATTATAGAGTATTTTAATATCTAAGTAGTAATGAATTTATATTGATTGCGAAATGTAGGAACAGGAAATTACGGAAAGAAAGAGAGAAGTACTAACTTATTAGTATTATTATAGTGATTATTTTTATAAGGTTGGGTCACTGTAGGTCAACAAAGATCTAGTTTTAAGTTCTGTCTATATGCCGCGATAGTCGCACGAGTGAATATGTCAACCAATGGGATTCGAGAAATCGAGACATACCAACTTTATTGATATATCAGACCAAATATTAAACATGTAGAGTAATATAGACCTTGTGATTATCACAAGCTGCAAGATAAATCATAAAGGTAAAAGGTCAAGAGACTGGTCACGTCGTCCGCCCACGCAAAGAATGATAACCTATCACGATAGAATATTCGATCACATCCACTTATATAAACTGTAAACATAGTTAAACCCTTGGCTGTTATATGGATTTTACGAAAATAAAATAATATACCGCCCATGCACTGTTGACCCCTTGGATACAATGCTAGTTTCAAAGAAATTGTAAAAAACTAGAGTCTACGATTAGATTCTACTCAGAAAATAACAATTACAAATAAAATAATAATACAAGGTTTAGTATTAGACTAGAATATTTGTAAAAGGTGATCGCAGGATAATTAGAATGCACACGTTTTGAATTAGAGTGTTTTTATAACAACGTACACCGAAGTATTGAAAATAAAGGAAATAATCGAGATATTATCATTACAGAGGTCATAGTCTAGAACGAGCCGATTTATTTTAACACATAGAAATGCCTTCCGAGACCATATGTACCTGACTAACCAATACGGCAGTAGATTTTTTTGACACACCCTTTTTCAAAGAAAATATGAACGATATATTATTTATTTAATACTCAAATCATATAAAACCCTTGTATCATTGTATTGGTAATCACATGAAACAGTGTATTTTATTGCTTAAAACTTTAAATATATACGTGAACGCACCTTTAACTCGCGATAATCATTGATACAAAATTCAAGGTGACAAATTGTAACACGACTGATTCCATTTAAAACTCAATCATAAAAGGGATGAAATCAACACGATTCAACCACAAAATATATGCTTTATATATCAATACTCAACTTTAACTGATCGGTTCTGAATATATTCGATGAATTTCGAAATCGCTTATAAACATACATGCTCGGAAAATATAGTTTTCTATCAAGACAATATTTGCTGATACTCCACATTTACCGATAAAATGTCAAGACTTGTTAAACATCCAATTGCCAATTCAATTCTGACCAACCCATATCTAGAGTCTATAATATAGAGTCTAAACAAATATATATACTGACAAGATACCCTAATTCCGACCATAGAGCCTTTAAAGCAGACATAAAAAACTCGTATCCAATACGCTCGATAGCTAAAGCGAATTTTATAACAATATTAATATTTATTTGGCTTGATAATATTTTTTAAAGATGTTAACAATGTAATAAGTCAACAGGAAAATCAAGATCAAATGCTGACGAATCTTATAGATTATAACAAATAAAATTAATAAAAAAAATCCGAAATCGCTATCTATCACTATATATATCAGGCAATCACAAATCTATCACGAGTCTACACATTCTTTTATTGAGAATCAACCTTACAATAATTGTCTACGATCCCTACGATCGCTCATACACCTACATGTTTTTTCTAAAATCTATGAAGCTAGAGTCTAAATTGCGTCGATAAAATAAATGCCCTATCCTGGCAAGATCGCCATTTGTCATAAATGCCCTTTCACGGACAATTACGACCAGACGCAAAACAGACAAAGTAGACAAAATATAGACTTGTGCATTTATTGAACAAATGAAAAGACATACATGTAAGCTACTTGAGCGATCGAAATGAAAATACAACCAATCGGTTACCTTATCAACTCACGATTCCATAGAAACAAATGATCCCCCGGTTCATATATCAATATCAAACCGATGAAATAACTAAATGCTCCTTGCGCGCTCACTACGCAACATTTCCGGATCATAAACATGGATCGCCGAATACGTTGAATTCGATTGTGGACGGCTCCTTTCACACGCGCCTTCGGCGCTAGAGTTATACTTTCCGAAACACGAATTTCCGAGTTCTGTATCTATGTAACTTCGATAATAATCGAAGGGCTCGCTTTCCAAAAGCGACAACGAAACGCCACGCCAGCGTTTTCCTCAAGCGGCAGTCCGAACCCGTGCCCTTGCGATGGATACCTCGCGTCGACGTCTCCCGTCGGACAGCTCACGTCTGACTCCATGTCGACCGCTCTCGTCGAACACCCGGGGCTAAATTTAAACAAATCAACAATCCTTAATTTCACTTTACAGAAATAAATCACAGTTCCAATCAAGCATTGTTCATATAAAGAATCAATACATATACTCATCTAGAAATCTCATTTTTTCCAACAAAACCAAACGTTCATAAATTCCATGAATTCATAACAAAACGAATCACGTTTAAACTCAAGCATAGCTCGCTTATTCCTTTATCAAATTACGGCCAAAAACAAATTACAGATCACAGGCCAACAAGGAACAAATAAATGAATTCAACACATTACGTTATAGACTTTTACATGAATATATCGTAGCCAAAATTATTGCAAAATCCTCGTACTCAAAACGAGCCAAATGACACAATGGTTTATATCAAAATCGGTAAATAACGTACCTGAACATCGGTATAAAAAACCCTCCTAACTATCCATCTTACGGGCTAAAGCCCTAAGACCCACGTGTTTGAATTA
>LQRL01059748.1:3135-13615 GCA_001703475.1 Hydroides elegans
CATTTCAATTTACCGTAAATGTGTTCTAAAATTTTTAAACAGTCAAATCTAAAGCTTAGCAAGTCTAATTTATTACAGTTCATTTAATCTTAAAACTTATATTTGGTTTTCTTTTCTATTTTAAACAGCAAGTGAACGCGATGATAATCAAGGCCATTGCTACATACAATGCCGACCGCACCGGAAAAGTCGACTTTGCCCTCGAATCAGCAGGTATGATAGCCTCTAACTTGGCCTACAAAAGTATTTTTTCGGTCTTGTTTAGTTTTAAAAGAAAACAAGAAAGAAGCATACAATGTTTATGGTAATGTTTTTTTCTGATATCCTATAGACACAACCGTAAAAATACAAAACTTAGGATAATGTCAAGATAGTCACTTCTTAAGACCTTGAACTCGCTTTTAGAAATCCTAAAAATGTGCACATGCAACATACCGAAATCATACAATTACATGACTTGTATAAGACGCTGTATGAATGCATTATTACCCCAGTTGCAGTTAAATGTAGTTACGTATCGCACCGTATTCTTCAAATCTTTGGTTTTCTCATCATAGGTGGCAGCATCGTGAGTATTCGCTGCAGTGAAACGTATCCGGTCAAAACGGCTCAGTTTTCCGTCATGGGTATTCCGCTATGGTATGCAAGCAGCTCACCTAGGAACCTTATTCAGGTAAATGGGCCGACTTGATAATAGTTTAATGTTTAGGTTGCAGAGTCCGGAACTGGTCAGACCCTAGATCTAAGTAAGATTCGATTTGCTATGGTAAAGCAAATATAAAATATCTCTTCAAGTTTGATATATTCTTAATAACTCAAAGCCACTAAGCCTAATGTAGGCCTATGAAAATACATTGAAGATGTAACAATCTTAAATTGAACTCTCGTATCAGTCCAGTCCATGACCTGTCTTGACCAGATCGGTTACTTGCATCAGGTTTCCTATATTAAATATTAAATGTCATCAACTTATTCCTTTATGTCAGCATGTGCTTTATGCTTTATGCTTCTCCTATAGCCGGAAGTGTACCCTGGTCAGTGCTGGGCGATGAAAGGCAGCTCGGGCTTCGTGGTGGTTCAGTTGACAGGCGAAGTTGCGCTGACTGAATTCTCGGTGGAACACATACAAAAGTCATTGCCTCATGACTAATGTTGAATAAACTTTGAATTTGCTTTGTTTTCGCTCTTAACAGCCGGAAGTCTACCCTGGTCAGTGCTGGGCAATGAAAGGCAGCTCGGGCTTCGTAGTGGTACAACTAACGGGCGAAGTGGCGTTGACTGAATTCTCGGTGGAACACATACCCAAGTCGTTATCTCCTAACGGCAATATCAGCAGTGCTCCCAAGGAGTTTTCAGTTTGGGTGAGTAGAGAGTCATGTATTGGTTAGAATGCCTAATTGATCTCGAGGTTATAATTTGTTTTGAAATATTTCATATTGGATACGTATTGTTTGCTTTAAGCTGATCTCGTTGGTTGTGGTTTAGTTTTGAATTATAAATATTCAGCCTTTTTTTTTTGTCAGATAGAAAAAATGCGTAAATAGATTCCATGCATTTCATCATGTTTATGCATATTGTTTTTTTTGACATGACAGGGACTTCAACATTTAAAAGACTTCCCAGGGACTAATTTGGGTAACTACACTTATGATGAGAGTGGTACCCCGCTGCAGACGTTCCGAATTCAGGTAAGGGAAAATACAAATGCATCATTTTTATGAGTAACGGAACCAAAACCTGCATAATAAATGTAAGTTCATTATAGCTGAATCTCGGTTCATATTCTTGTCAATAGCTTATTAGATTGTTTCCATCAAGCATTAACTAGAGTATTCGTTGAACATTTGAATGCAACATTAAGGACGATGACCATGTACATGTATTATCTAAATCATTTAAATAAAAGTGCACCATTTTAGTATAAGATTACTCACTAATATTATGGTTTTATATTGTTTATATAACCATTTTTTCTATCAACAGGCACCCGGTGTACAGGTCTTCTCGCTCGTCGAGTTACGTATCCATAGCAACTGGGGCAATCCCGACTTCACGTGTTTGTATCGCTTCCGGGTTCACGGACATCTCGAAAAATACGTGTATGGAGCGCCCAAAGACTCCAAAGATGAACTGTAGCAGATATGTGAAAGCCCAAAGAATTAAAAAATAATGTAGTGGGATGGAGCGGAAACCCGGGATTTATCAATTGGAGTGTTGAATGTAGTGGAATGGTTGAGAAAATACGTGTGCGAGGCGCCGAAAGAACGCATAGGTGAACTGATGTAGATGCGACCCAACCCAAGCGAATGCGGGTTATATCGATTTGGGGTGTCGATTTGCGAGTTCCGAATAAAGACACCCAATTTCACCCTCTGATTCGGGCCATAAGCGTGATATAATATATTGAGGTTGGGATCGATGTGGACTTTGGGCCACAACCCACCCCGACGCCATCCGCTGCTACAACTATCAATCCAATTCAAACGGGTTATTTGTACTGTGGAGTGGGCTATGGCATAAAGTTAGAATGTCACTTTCTGCGGATAAGAAGGACGATTCGTTGTTAGAAATTTTTAAGATGCGCTTGGATTCCGTTATGTATTTTGAGAGCATCATCCCAAGACATCCCAAGGTGCTTTATTGTTATTGGAGGTCATGACATCAAGTTATATGTTTCATTTTGAGCAGAAATTTATATCGTTGACATGTATGTAAGTGAACTGATATTTGAATTGTTAAGAATACGATAAGTGATTAAATAACATGGTCTGATCGTGATGGTTGTGATGTAATACTTTACCTAATGTTATTTGGATGCATGACGTAAAAAGAAGTCAAAAGTGGATTGTACCACTGTTTTGACGTTATTGAACGTTTCATTAAATTATCTTATAATTTGAACGATTCTTAAAAATATGGTACAAGGTTTCTTGGCGATTTGGCTAAGGAGTGTTGTTATTAGATAAGGCACGCAAGACCTAAGATTGTTTAGGCGATGTGTTAGAACCGGTGAGACGAACGTGTAGATGAATTTTCAGGGATGCACTTTGGCTACGCCTTCCGGCTAACGACGTTAAAAGATTGCCACGGGCACACATTTTAAAAGGATAGTGCGACCTCTAGGGTACAATGCATAGTTTTCCGGAACTGGTACGCATACTTTTCTAATCTTACGGAACGTCGACTAGAAACTTGACTATGAATCTTTTGATTGATTCTCTTTTGAAAATTGGAAAACATCCCTTGAAAAAATTTCTTGATAATAATGTGTGGATCTCTCAAAATGTATGGTGTTCTTCTTGAAATAGGACCTTTAAAACCCTTTATTTGAAAAATATTCTTCTGAAAATCTGAAATATTATCTTTTAAAATATCATGATTTAAAACCTCCTTTATTTTTAAATTTCCCCATCTAAAGTCCCTCTAAAATCCTGCCGAAAAATCCTTTTAAAAATCTGCTTTTGATTTTTTTATCAAACATTCCTGTAAAAATCCCCTTCAAATATCTTGAAAAGCCTATAAAAATCATTTAAAAATTTGGTTTTGATATTTCATTTTCAAAACCTTTTAAAATCCTCCTTTTAAATCCCCTTTATAATCCTACTATCATTTAACCTACAAAAAAAAATCCTAAAAATGCTTTTGAAATTCTTTCTCCTTTATATCTCCTTCAAAATCCCCCTTTAAAAACCTGCAATTTTTCAGCCTATAAAAATCTGCTTTTGATTTTTTTTATTTTTTAAACACCTTTAATTACTTCCTTAGAAAATCCAGTATTGTTTTATTAGCCTATAAAAAAAATCCTCTAAGAGCCGGTTTTAATATTTATTTTTCAAATTCCCTTTAAAATCCTACATGTTTTTTTTCAAGCCGAATAAATATATACATATTTTTTTTTTAATCTCTTAAAAATCCCTTTTTAAAATCCCATTTACAGATCCCCTTTCAAAATCCATTGAAAAATCCCCTTCAAAATCCTGCAATGTTTAAGCCTATAAAAAATCCTACAACACGTTTTTCAAGCCGCTTTATGTTTTTTAATCTCTTTTAAAAATCCCTTTTTAAAATCCCATTTACAGATCCCCTTTCAAAATCCATTTAAATTCCCTTTCAAAATCCTGCAATGTTAAAGCCTATAAAAAATCCTACAAAACATTTTTCAAGCCGCCTTATGTTTTTTAATCACTTATAAACCCAAATTACAAATCCCCTTTCAAAATCCTATACTTTTTATAAGCCTTTATACAAATCCTTTAAAATCTGCTTTTGAAATTTCATTTTAACGTCTCCTCACACATGTCTTAACCTCTCCTTAAAATCTGCGACCATTGACAACTGAACTACACATACACTTTCATTTTGCCAATCGCATTTGTAGTACTTCGTCTACAAGTTTTTATATAGTTTAAAGTGCATCCCTGGCTAAACTTGTCTTCTTGTTTTATCAAACATGACGATGTTCGTAAACAGTTGTGCATAAGTAGGTAATAACTTCGAATTATAAACCAATTGTAGCGCCATGTCACTGAAAGATGTTTTTTTTAAAGTCAAATCGTCAAATAGAGCTGTACACGGTGTGCTACACTGTCCCTCGACAGTTTTGTAAATAGAAATAGTACTATATTTATGTGAATAAATAACATAGACAACCAACATTTTAAAGGCAATTAATAAAAGAGAGACTTAAAGGAATAAAATGCAAAAGTGTATCTTAACACAGGAAAGTTTGTCTTCCATTAACCCGGTGAGGTGTGTACGATGGTTACAATAAAATGAAATGATAAAAAAGACAGAATTTGCATTGAAATATGACATATTTATGTAAGTTAATTAAGGCTCTTCAAGTCTGACTCAAGTTAAATAAATCATTTAGAAGGTCTTTACTCAGGTCTTATAATAATTTCAAAAATGAGTATATAAACCTAAGTTTAAATAATATGAAAAAAACGCTTGTCTACGATTTTACCCGAATTGAAATGTTTTTGTTGATTTTTTTTGCGCTTTGAATGTTATTGTTTTAATTCTCTGTAAAATACTGTTTTGTTATGTGCTTGCAACAGCCACAACGTCATGGTTACGCTCTTCTGTAATCGCTACGAAATAGAAAGAAAATAACACTATTTCTTAGTCGCCAGTGATATTGGTTCAGCTAGTACTGTTTTCTTTCTTTATCGCAGTGGTCAGATTGCGCTATGCTTTGAATTCATTATTGGCTTATGTTAACACGTTGCTAGTCATAATCATTTAGATTCTATCCATATAGACTAAAGGCTATACCATATTGAGCGTATTGCGTACTGCGAATTACGCACAGAAAAATGGATCACATGTGTTCTTATGGAGGTTACTACATTGCTGCGAAATTCGTTGGACGAATTTCGCTGCGAATCTTTCGATCGCTCAGGACCCATTTTTCTGTGCGAATCTTTTGCTGCGTACAAAATGGATCACTATGTTTTATACCAGAGTTACTACATTGCTGCGAAATTCGCATGCGAATCTTTTAAAATCCCATACTTATTCTGAGGAATTCATGGTATTGAGATAATAAAATATTTCCTATCACTTTATTATTCCATAAAATAAATATACAAAACCGTAGGTTTATCAATCAAATTTATTTATAATTGCATATCTTCGAACGTTTTACATTTACAAAAACTTTAAAAACTCCCATGCTTACCATTTGACAGTTTACATCACTAAAGTACACTTCTGTATATGATGCTGTATTCATGTTTTTAAAAAGCATGTGATATTATTTTGAGCATTCATGCCACCAAGGTCTACACATGAAACGGACTTGGGATGATAGTTGTCACTTTGTTGCTTTAAGTAATAAATGAGAACATTATCTAACACAACTCATTAAATTTCGAAATAATATCTAATAGAACTGTAAAACTAGGAGATCATTTTATATATAATATTGAATATGCATAGCGTTTATTTTTAAAGAAAACTGGTCTTGAACATAGATTGGACCATTGTTTATGAATAATCTTGGATAAACCTTACAAATATGTTGAGGTTAGAATAAAGACAGAGGAAAATACAGATTTTAAGGGGATTTTGCAATGTTCGCAATGCAAAATTCGCAGCAATATGGTATAGGTAAAATTCGTACGCATGAGGCGTTCGCATGCGAAATTCGCATGCGTACTCAATGTGGTACAGCCTTAGAGCCACGAATGTATCTTTATTTGAGCAAAACAAAAAAACATGTATAATTGTAAGTAAATAAAATTGTGTATGGAAAAATGGAAGAAATGTATCATGCGGATATCAGGGTATTTTTGTACTGTTATTATAATGACAATTACTGCACTATTTTGTTTCAAATTAAAACTCATAAATTGAACTTCATCTCAGTGATTTAGCTGCTAGTGGGTAAGGTTCGATATCATTAGATGATTTTTGGAAAAAAAAACTTTCCCCTTCTTTTTAAAAGATCTTCCTTTCAAAAATATATTTTAGTTGCAACCTCTTGTTTAAAGTACCGACTTAACATGGAAATTTATTATTAATTTATATATGTTGATTGTTTCATTTATGGCATTTGAAAACAAATATTGACGAAGTTATATATATATATATTCATTGTATTTATGTTTGTTGATTTAGAATATATATACACTTGTTGAAATGTTAACATATAAATTCTAGTGCTTAAGGTTGATGTTTAAGAAAGAAACTATGTATCGTCAAAGGTGGTTCATGTAGATTTTATTATGTAGTGTAGATATGTTTGTAGCTTTTACATGGCTTTCACAAAAGCACAAAGTAGTTGCGTACTATACTGTTGCACTATAAGCACACATCTAGAGTGAAATATATAATAAGAATCTCAATTGTTTATTTCATTGTTACTCTTAATAATTAATTTAATAGTTATTTATATGAGAAATATCCACTAGTTTTATTTTCATATTTAAAATGGATAAACAATCAACTATGAATGAAAACGCCTTTGAAAATATTGATTATGTATCATTTATAGGATCCTTGGACATTTATATTATATTCCTATTTGAATATTTAAATGTTTTTCGCTTAATCAAATGTTCTGAAATGCTTCTGTTATGGCTGTCTATCTCACGTTATAATTAATTAAAACACTTAGTTTATTGAGTTGATAGCATAGACGGTAAGACTAGATATGTATTACTTGTTTCTGTTGATATCATTTTGTAGTTTTATATGCAAACAACATTATTGAATAAAATATTACAATAAACAGGATAAACAAGACTGTCCAAGGACAGTGTGCCACAGATGGCAAGGACTAAATAATGTCATTTAGTCTTACATCGATTAATCTATTTAAGGCTGGCGGCAGAAGGTGTTGAGTTGTTCACAGCTTCAGGAATGTAATCAAAATACAGACACGACATATTTAATCATCTCACACTTTCACTTCGACAGCTTTAACATGAGATTCTATTTTATCCAGGAAAGTTGATATGATAAAGACCAAGCATTATGAAATCATAACCTATTTACATACAAACGAGACATTGCGTCCCCATTGCGTTTATTACAAGATTAAAGAAGCTGTCATTTTGATAACGAAATATATTATAATTGGATTTCCCTTTATCTTTAATTTTTTTCTTTAATGAATGAAATATAGCCATAGAAACGAGGCACAAGGTCCTTGATAAATATGTTTTTTTTTACAAACCAAGCTGTTTAATATATATAATCGACTTAGCTTTGTCATAAGCAGGTCCCATATCATCCCAAATAGTTTGCTCATTTCGATTAATTTGTTACCCCAAAATTCAGACTATTTATGCAATTCTTGTTACATGTAGATTAGCTATTTTCTTCATATTAAAGGAAATGCAGACTTAAAATCAGTGCATTCTGATAGACTCTTGTCACAAAATAGTTGACCGGTGTTATATCCAGTAGGTTTGTACATTTAGTAGATAACGTCTTCTGTTTACAAATGTTCATCGTCGACTAAGCTATTTAAACAGACATGAGAAATTTCCGCTGTTTCCGCTTTTTTGGGCTTCAAATTGATGGTCTTCGAGATCAATGTGAATCCGTTGAGATCGAGAAATGCATACTGAGAGGGGGGCGGTTTGTTAATGGTTCAGTTGGTCATTGAGCTACTGATGCAAAACGTATTACGAACTCTAATTTAATTATAGTATTTATTCATTATCTTTAATATTTCTTTAAAAAAATTCGCTCGCGCCTTCGGCGCTCGCAGAATGAAAACATTAATTTAATTTTGGTTCGTGCCATTTTTGGTCCACTTGGATATTAACTAAGTATAGGTACGGTCTGTTATGAATACTATCTTAGATTGGACCAGTATCAATCTTTGATCAAGGGAAAGAAAGGGAAAAATATGGGATTTCGAAACTGAGTGCATGGTGTCAAGCGCTCCTACTTTCTCCTATATTCTCCTATATTTTAGGGTAATCTCCTATATTCTCCTATATTTTCGTCTTCACATGATTATTTGTTATCTAAATCGTTCAAAATAGGGTTGTTTGATTATTCAAATCCATATAATGTTGATTTTTGTGGTTCTAAAAATCGTCTTTAGTTGTTTTTTCTTTCAATTTTGTGTTCACTTCAGTGGAAATTTGGTTCTATTTTGAATTTTTATGAATTATTATGGGTTCTCTTATTAAAAAATCGCTCGCGCCTTCGGCGCTCGCTTATTTGAGAGTTACCTTAAAATGCTGGCTCGCGTCTTCTCGCTAATTATTGGTCTGGTTTTCTATAAAGTACCAATTTAAATCTTGGATCACAGAGAAAATCAGATGAAATCAGGGACAATATAAGGGAATCAGAAACTGACTGGTCACCCTGTACATGATTGCAGTCTGACTGCGCCATAGAGGCAAATGATCCAGAGAAATTGACACGGGTGCCCATTCAAAAAGAAGTGTTACCGCGAGGGCGCAATGAGTTTCTCTCGAGCAGGGGTGGAAATTAACGGTAGCCCGGTAGCGCGAGGCTACTGGATTTTGCTTCGGGCTACTGGATTTCAAAAAGTGGTAGCCCGATGGGCTACTGGATTTATTAAAACAAGTTTATATACTCAAAAAAAAAATATATATATAATAATTTCGTTTAAGTAACTTTTGGTTATATTGTAATCAGTTTTCGAAATTTTTCGCTCGCGCCTGCGCCGCTCGCACGTTGCAGTTATAATAATAATAATAATAATAATAATATAAGCTTTTATATAGCGTCCTTTCAACCAGACTGCTCAGAACGCTTTACAAGAACACTTCAGCCAGAACATTTATACGCTTTTCGAAAAAGATGTGTCTTTAAATTCCGTTTGAATGAAGCATTGTTTAGTGATTTAAGTTCATCGGGGAGTGAGTTCCATATGGTCGGTGCAGCAAAACTAAAGGAGCGTTTCCCACCATATCTGAGTTTGTAATTCGGCACTTTTAATAAACTTCTCTTAGAAGATCGGAGTGATCGTTGATGCTCGATGGGGACCAGGAGATTCCGTAAATACTCAGGACCTTCACCATGGAGCGTTTTGTATGTTATAAGGGCTATTTTATATTCGATCCGGTATCGAATGGGGAGCCAGTGGAGATCTTTTAAGGTCTGCGTTATGTGATCGTACTTTCGTACATCACATATTAGGCGGGCGGCGGCATTTTGCACTCTTTGGAGTCGATCGAGGTTCTCATCGGAGATGCCAAATAGGAGACTATTACAGTAGTCGAGCCATGATAGAATAAAACAGTTCACAAGTGTTTTCAAAGAGTCTTTCGAAAGAAATTTCTTGATCGAATGAATTTTCCTTATATGCATATATGCTGACCTTATTAATTGCGATACATGGGCCTTCATCTTTAGTTGCTGGTCAAGATAGACGCCTAGGTTGCGCACGTAGGGAGAGGCTAGGATTGTGTCGTCACATACATTAATGCTATCAAAGCATAACTTATCTAGCTGTTGGCGGGTCCCGAAGGTTATGAATTCTGTCTTATCCATGTTCAAATTGAGTCTATTTGAGAACATCCACTGGGCTATACGTTCGATACACTGCTCTAGGGCGGTTTTTGCGTTATGTTGATCGACTTTTGATGCGGTTGAGAACAATTTGTAGATTTGGCTATCGTCCGCGAAGAAGTGGTATAGAATTTGGAACAAACGTATTATTTTGGCGACCGGCTGGGTGTAGCGCGAGTATGCCCACGGACCGGCGCCCCCTCCCTGGGGGAAGCCCGTCTCTAGATTCACCTTTTCCGATTTCGCTCCATTGACCACAACTTGTTGATACCGGTCAGCAAGATACGATTTCATCCATTCTCGCGGGCGACCTTCGATACCGTAGTCTGTTGATAAGCGGTTCAAGAATATGGTATGGTCCACAGTATCGAAGGTCGCGCTGAGATCGAGTAATGCCATGCTGCTGACTTGCTGTTTCTCGAAGCCCTGAAGTATATCATCGCATACCTTTAACAAGGCCGTCTCCGTGCTAAAC